>LT669792.1:10252540-10382261 GCA_900128785.1 Arabis alpina
ACTTTTGCCGAGTTGTACAAAACTGATCCGTATTTTTTTTGACGCGTCTAATGGTCTTACGACTGACTTTTCCATTCACGAGGGACATTTGTTTCGGGGTGCACGCCTTTGTGTTCCTTCCTTTAGCCTACAAGTTTGGATCATTAAGGAGCTCCATGACGAAGGTCACATAGGCAGAGATCGTACACTTCACTTGGTCACAACATCATATTTTTAGCCTACGTTGAGGTGCGATGTCGAAAGATCTGTCGCACGGTGTAGTTTGTGCCAGCATGCTAAGGGAAAAACATTCTAATGCGGGCCTCTATTTACCTCTTCCTATTCCGACTCAACCGTGGACCACCGTGAGTATGGATTTTGTACTTGGTTTGCCCCGCACACAAAAGGGTTTTGACTCCATTTTTGTTGTTGTTGATCGGTTCTCTAAGATGGCGCATTTTTATTCCGTGTCATAAGACCACGGATGCGGTAATAGTGGCTGGTTTGTTTTTTCGTGAAATCTATCGCCTTCATGGTCTCTCATCGTCTATTGTATCAGACCGTGATACTCGCTTCTTAAGCCATTTTTGGCGTTCACTATGGAAACTTCTTGGTACAAGCCTTGATATGGGCACCGCTTATCATCCTCAGTCTGATGGTCAAATGAAGGTTCGTGCTCTTGGTGATTTGCTTCGTTGTTTGGTCGGTAAAAATATTAAGTCATGGTATGGGGTTCTTCCGCGTTGCCCGTTGGATTTGGCTCCTCTTCCCGATCAGACCCGTCTCCATGGTGAGGCTGTTGATTTTGTTTCTGACCTGCAGGAGGTGCATTTGCAAACTCAAAAGAACCTGGAGGCATCCTCGACTAAGTACAAAAAGGCTGCTGATCGTAAGCGTCGTGAGTTGCTCTTCGAGCCCGGTGACCTGGTTTGGGTGGTGTTGACTAAGGATCGAGTGCCCCTGCGAGAGTATAACAAGCTCAATTCTCGTAAGATTGATCTAGTGGAGGTGCTTGAACGTATCAATGAGAATGCTTCTCGTGTGCGCCTTCCTTCTCACTTGCACACGTCGGACGTGTTCAATGTCAAGTATCTATTTCCTTACCATGGTGATAACAACAATCTTGATTCATGGTCGAATCTTCGCTCACCCGGAGGTACCTGATGCAGCGCATCTTCGGCCTTATGGGGTTCGCCAACATAAGCCGAGACCTTTACTTCTTGTCCACGTTTTTATTCTTCTTTCTTATTGCTTTTGGTGTTTTTATTCATCTAGGATATGTTTAAATCTTATAGTGATTAAGATTAGGAATTTCAATACTTATATTTTACGTGACTATAAATAGGGATCTCACCCTTTGTAAAGCTCACCTTTTACCTTGGAATTTCAATAGAATTTATCAGAGCTTTTACAAGCACTTCGAAGAGTATTCGAACCCTCATTTGTTCTAGTTTCTATGCGATTCATAGAACAAAACCCATCGAGTTTGAGATCATGATTGTATTCTCTTATTCATCGTTCTTAAGGTTCTGCAACTCTATCACGAAATTTTTTGGATGAAATTGGAGATGAAATGGTAGATGAAGAAGTTATGAGCTCCTTTGTGATGTATTTATCCACGAAAATCAGATGGAGAAGCATTGATGAGCTTGAATTTGGTTGTTCATCGTGGTTGTCAAAATTGATGATGATGGCATTTTCGTAGATAAGTTGATATATTTGGGTGTTTGTTTGTGAAATCAAAAGTCAGATTAAAAAAAAATAGAAAAATTCAGATATAATGGTATTTCCGTAATTGACTTCAATTTTAATTGACTTCAATTTTTGGGTTACTTTAGAAACCACCCCAATAAACATACATGAATGGTTCATGCAATACATTGCATTTTCTTCATTTAGACGGCAATAATTTTTTTTAAGAAAGTTATAATTTTACAAAATCTTAATCGATTTGTTTGCTTTGATATAAATAAACATACATGGATGGTTCCTGCAATTCATTGCATTTTCTTCATCCAGAGGGCAAAATATGGGAGAATAAATAACGCATGCATGTACAAAATCAAAGGAATATACTGTGTTGATCGTCTACCAAAACAGTTACAATCATAGAAAATATATAAATACTAGGTTACAGTGCCGTAGTAGTGATCACAAAACAAAATACCAAAATTGTATAAACATAAAAACAATGAGTGGGAACAAGCAAAGAGTGTGTGTGTCCATCCTAATAGTGATGGTAGTGATGCTATCAACTTCTCAAAATACCAAAGGTAATAATGATCTTGTGCTTCCTCCAGTGTCAGACAAAGGGTGGTTGCCAAATCCAATGTCTTGCGTGTTAGACGCAAGAAAAATTCCGGATTGTGTTCAGGCAGTGAAGCATTTCCGTTTCAAAAGTATCAAAAAGGAATGTTGCATCGTTCTACTTGGTTTGCCAGAAGATTGTTTCGGAATTTTGTTTCCTATGCGTTTTGCCTATCGTGTTATGCTTAAGATTACATGCAAATTAATAGGCATAGGCGGATAATCCCTTCTTCTTTTTTATCAATTATTTGTTCTTATTTTTTCATGTAGCAAAAATAATATGTAATATATCAATTTTTAGTAGCTATAACTCATTTCATCTCTAAACTCAATTTGTAATCTCAAAATTGTCCCTTTCTCCCTTTCAAGGAAGAAAGGTGAATAAAATAAATTTTAAATATCGTATTACTATGTTTGACAAAAAATATATTCTCTCTGTCTTATTTTATAAGATTTTTTAGCTGAAAATGCGAAAGTTTAAAAATATTACTGATTACTTAACTAGAAATATTTCAACCAATAAAAAATATATTGCGTAATATAAAGACTCATAATTTATTTAATTAATACTTACAAAAAACAATAAAATGGAAAAACTAAAAAGTCCTAAAATATCTATTAAAATAGGACATAAGGAGTATGCTTCAGTTTACATACCATTAATTAACTAGATTATTATGTTCTTAATTAGCACAAATTAACATTCCTTAACTTTCTTTTGGCCATTCGTTGTATCATGTATGTTTGTTTTATCTACGTGCAGGGTTGGTCCTGAGATATTCGGAGCCCGATACGAAAAAAAAAAAAAAAAAAAAAACTTATACAAAAATGAGAAAAAGTAAAGTATTATATATATGAAAACATCCATTAACTCAATAGATTCACATAATTTTGATACATTTTTTAATTCTATAAATTTATCTTATTTTAATTTTTAACATTGAAAAAAATGTGATTTTAACAAAGAACATTTAGTTTTCAATGTAAAAATAGAGTACAAAAAAAAAATTACATGTGTCTGAAATTGGAAAAAAAATCATGTAAAACGGTAAAATCCTAAAAAATGGGGCTCATATTTCAAATTAAAGCCTGAATTTCTTTATATATCTTATAATTATTTTACATTTACTAATCTACATATCATTTTACACCAAAAAAAAAAAATCGTTGTAGGCCCCACGAAATTGTGGGCCCAACACCTACGTATTGTTGGTATACCCTCAGGACCGGCTCTGTCTACGTGTTATGCTTTAGAAATTTTGTGACTATTGGTGGTAAGAGTCAGTTCTGAATCCAAACAAACAGAAGCTTGGGTTCTTCAAATTTTTTTAGTGCAAATGAGATAGTATGTAGTGTAGGAAATAAATGACACAAGAGAATTTTTAACGAGGTTTGTTTCCTACTCCTTAGGACCAAGTCCAGATTCAAATCCACTAGAATGAGAAATCAATAGACAATTGAAAACACGTAAATCAAGTACAACTTCTTAATTTACCGCTCTATTCAATAGCATGAATTCTTCAGGATAACCTAACCCTGAGCTAAACTTCCCCTGAGCCTAGACTTGAGTTTTGTGGAACCTCCACAACACCAACAACAACTGTCGGCAACATCACACAGCCACGTCTTGCTACAACACCAGCACGACCACGTCAACACCCAAACACTTGATCTCTTTAAGTAACACAAACTGCTACAGCAGCAGATAACAACATCAACACGAACTGCTTCAGACGAACATCAGCAATACACCAGTAATACGAATTGCTTCAAACAAGCAGCATAAACAGCTATAGCAACACCAACACGAACACAACAGACGATTTCTTCTCTCAAACGATCTTTCTGTGATTTTCTCTTCTAAGGGGCGTGAGAAGCTGCAGCCACGTTCCTCTCTCTATATATACTAATAGAGAGCACCTTAACCCTACACAACATTCATTTATCGATAATGACAACTTTCCTTACTTTTCTCTTGAATATATTCTTCAAATATATTTTCCTTTGCCTCCAAGTAAATATCATTTTCCATTTCCTAACCCAATCCACGTAGATACTCTTGCTTCTCTTCATCAAACGATCATCTCATCTTGGTTCTGCATCTCCATGTAGTACTTCAGACTGGTACATGAACAACTCCAAATAACTCCTCTTCAAATTTTTATAGATTTTAACGGTCGTAAAATTTTGTAAGAAATCTTGATATATATATAGTGTAGTGCTATGAACCAAAAATAAATGTATATCTTAGTTCTTGAAAATTTATCAGAGCCGACGACATTGGTGGTCATTAATTCACTACTTGAAAGAGTTGTTGATTAACTTTGCAAATCATCAAGCGTAGAATTATCTAGTTATTTCCATTTGGCCAGTCGAAATGGTGCCATGTTTTAGGTTCATTAGAAAATCTGGTGAGTGGGCTACTCGACAGCTACATTCATTCTAAAGGATTAGTCGGGTGGTAAAAACCCCGATTACCCCTTGGTTATAAAAAAAAAACTTTGCAAATCATTGAGATTTTTTCCTATATAGGTTTCATCTTAAACTCTTTTCATATGTACTACTAGTACTAATATTCCAGACACAAAGTAAGAAGTCATGCTTATAGCAGAAAATTATTTCCAATTAAAGTGAAAATTTGATTTGATTCTTAAAAAAATGATTTTACCATTTATTTATACATACATATATAGAAACTGACTTAAAATAATATGTTTAACCTATAAATCTTTACACACGAAATGAGTTTAAGAGTATTGATCTAACTACTTATATCATCAAATGTGCACTTATAATTTCTATTAGGCCTAGTTTCTATATTGCATCCTAAGAGAACTCCACAATTACACGTATTTATGCTGGAGCAATTTCAGATTGTGTGGCATACTGGAAAATAATTTTAATACTTGCAAGTGAGGACAAAGACCATTAAAAAAATCTTAAAGTAATTTGCAGAAAAAAAAATCGACAAATCTTTAGAATATTCTAAATTAACACACTGGGCATCGAATGAAGATAAGATCCATGAATCCACATTTCGAAAGCCCTTTGACCTGTAATTTAAGATAGTCAATAATTTTTTTTTTTTTTGAAAATGAGATAGTCAATAATTTTGATGTCTTATCTTTCGATTATTTTGAAGGGCTATGTTCTGTCTTCCCTTGATGTAAATTGTAACTAACTAGTATATTATATAGGTGTCACTAAATAACTTCGGATCTTTTATAGTGTCTTTAACAAGAAAATAACACATTTCGTTTATTTTACCATTTGTTTGTTTTCTCTAATTTTATTGCAGTTTGGATCTTTATTTGCTCATAATTAAAAGTAACATTCTTATTAAACTAACAAAAGTTTTTTGAATTTTCTAGGATTTTCAAAAGTCTAGACACGGGTTTCCTTAAAAATATGTATATGAGATTCACCGAGTTGCGAAAACAAGTTTCATTTTATAACAAAACCTAGATTAAAGAACACACAAAGTTTAGGACTTCTAGAGCACATATACATGTTCCATGTACATAAAGACAGTGATTTGTATTAATTTCTTAGTTTTATGTCTCCCTTATTCTCTTCTTTACACAATGCATGTACACACACTGACGCACATGTATATGTACAATTTCTCTCTGCTCCTTTTTATATATATTCAATATAACTACTTTTTGGCATGAAGCTGTTGGATCGTTGTTGATAAAGAGAACATAATACATCTCATTACTCTTTAGTCTCTTTCAAATATTTCATCTAGATAAAATTTAATCATAGCTTTCAGAATTTGACATCTCATATTTCATACAAACTCCACAAAAAATGATCTAATTACTGCTCATAACATAGGATTCGTTGGATTTTGCGCATCGATTAGTTATTTACATTTAATCCACCATCCGACTAACATTCAAACTTCACCAAAAATGTGATGGTATAGTCGTAACACAATTTTTAGTTTCCTTGTATCCCGGGTTTAAACTTTCTTTAGGAAGAAAAGTTATTCTTTAAATTAGACTTCGGATACCAAGAAGATTATGAATCAAATGTTCGGAACTCCCATAATTTATAAAAACAAAAAACATTCAAACTTCTAAGCGCTGAATTAAACATTGGTTTGGAATAGCTAGCCACTTTGAGTAGTCGAATACAAGCATCGTCACATCTTAAATGTGGCTCGTGCCTTGTTTCAAACTCGTTTACCGATCACTTTTTGGGGCGAAAGCATTCTAACTGCATCACACATTATCAACCGCACTCCTACTCCTATTCTCAGCGGCAAAACTCCATATGAAATGTTCCATGGTTCTCCTGCTTATGATTCACTAAGAGTTTTTGGGTGTTTGTGCTATGCTCATCGACGTGCTAGAGACAGAGATAAATTTGGTACTCGTAGTCGCAAATGTCTCTTTGTGTGCTATCCATTTGGAAAGAAAGCATGGCACTTATATGATTTTGAGAGTGGTGAATTTTTCTCAAGTCGTGATGTAATTTTTCACGAAGATGAGTTCCCAGGCGTTGAAGATTCTGAATATGTTACTCCACCAGTTTTTCAACCTGATATCGCAATTGATGATTGGTTACTTCCAAGTATACCACAAAGTACCGATCATCTCTCTCTACTCTAGCTACTACATCTCCGTCTCACTGGTGCTTCCTCATACATAAGAAGCTTCATCCTCTTCTCTTACGGTGTCACTTTCTCCTCCGATCTCACCCACTATTCAAGCTACCGTTGATGATCAAACCGAAGCTTCTTCTCCGGAATTGCCTGAACTCCTTGGTCGAGGACATAGGATACGACAACCATCAGTTTTGCTAAAGGATTATGTTGTCAAGGCCTCTCAATTTAATACACATATTCTCTCGCTCTCTAACCCAGGCTCCTCTAACATGGCTCCAGGTAATTCCATATATCGTATCGTTAACTATATTTCTAAAACTGCTTTCTCTCCAGGTCATCGTGCTTTCTTAGAAAAAGTCACCTCCGTTAAGGAACCTTACTCTTACAACGAGGCCTCTCTTGATGATGTTTGTAATAATTCTACGGGTGATGAGATGTAAGCTCTTCGCATAAACAAAACATATGACATTGTCACTCTTCCTTCTGGAAAGAAAGCCATAGGGAGTAAGTGGGTCTATCGCATCAAACATCATTCGAATGGTGATATTGCGCGTTACAAATCTCGTGTGGTTGCTCTTGGCAATCGTCAAAGGGAAGGCCTTGATTACACTGACACGTTTGCTCCCATTGCTCTCGGCTCATCTCCGATTTTATGGAAGACAAAGAAATAAGACACCGTCTCCATGTCTTCAGCTGAAGCTGAATATCGCGCCATGGCTTACACATTAAAAGAGCTCAAGTGGATAAAACCTTTACTTGCTTTGTTCAGCGTCACCATGTTGAACAGTCAAGCTCTTCTGTGATAGTGATGCTCCGATTCATATTGCTGCAAATCCTGTCTTCCATGAACGTACTAAGCATATTGAGTTGGATTGTCACTATGTTTGTGATATTGTCAAGCAAAGCTCATTACAACTGAGCATCTTTCAACGAAGGAACAACCAGCCAATCTCCTCACCAAAGCTCTTCCAACGTCTATTTTCGTTGATCTTCTCTTCAAGTTGGGGATTAAGACATTTCACCGCCAACTTAGGGGGTATTAGGATAATCATGTACAATATACTATGTAATATTTCCTAGATATAGTCGGTCATAGTCGGTTAGCTTAGGGCTTCTATACTTGTATAAATACCCTCATATGTTAATGAATAAACCAACCTTTCCAAATACAATATCCTTAGCTATTAGTGTAAGACCAGAATTTGGCACACTACGTGATTGGAGATGGATCACGATAAAAAACCGTTAAGGGAAGAGATCATACAGAGAGTAGAGTCGAGATATGAAATCTCTTTCCTTAACTCTAAGAATCTCCCGCAGTGTGACGGGTTTATGAGATTTCGAGTCCCAGGATAAAACCACCAACTAATCGTGTTCGCAGACACTCGAACAAACGACTCTTACGAACTAATATCTACGATACTCTCGAGACTTACAGTAAACGAAAGAGAGATTGTTGTTATGTTTATGATAGAATTTTGTGAACTGTTTCTGTGAGTTTTTGTGTTTCAGAGCGTAAGTCAAAACGAAGAAGATGACTTCGCTTTTAAAAACTGACGGAGAGGCGGTTTTAAAACCTTAGAGAAGTTATCTCCGGTTGGTTTTCAAAACAGACGCCGGTTTAGCAGTTTCTGGTTTAGCGAAACCGTAGAGGTAACCGAAACCAAAAACGCAGTGTTTTGGGCCCTAAAACGAAAGGCTTTTTCAGCCCATTTAGATGGTCCAAAAAGATATTTAATTGGACCGGCAACGGCCCTTTAGCCAAAGCCAAAGCCCGAGCCCAAGCCCGGCCCGGCCCGGCTCGGTCGGTCGCTCGTGTGGGATTCCCCTCCTCTCTCTCATGGTATATATCCTTTGTTATGTTTTGAACAAAGGTATATGTGTGGCTCCTTATATACCACTTGAAAAATTCCCAAACTTTAGATGTGGGATATTTTACATGTCACTCACTTAAACCAAAAGGCTTTTCTCATTCACTTTTCTACCAAACGAGCCCTTTAAACTAAGGGAGAGGCAGAAAAAAAGGAATACGGCTGCGACACGCCATGGATGGACCAAATTCGAGGATACATAGCCGATGGCGAGTTACCAAAGGATAAGTGGGCAGCTCGCAAACTACGAGCACAAGCGGCTCGTTACGTTATACTCGACGGCAATGTCTACAAATGGCGATTTTCCGGGCCTTTGCTCGCTTGCGTCGAAGAGAAAAAGGCTAGGCAAGTAATGGAGGAAATCCACAGCGGATCTTGCGGAAACCACTTTGGAGGACGAGCACTAGCAATCCGAATCAAACGCCATGGTTACTTTTGGCCCACTATGATCCAAGATTGCGAGAAGTTCTCCTTACACTGCGAAAAATGCCAGCGACACGCCCCAATGATTCATCAGCCCACGGAGCTGCTCTCATCCATTACCTCGCCTTATCCGTTTATGCGCTGGGCCATGGACATCGTCGGGCCTCTCCACCCTTCGCGACAGAAGCGCTATCTCCTGGTGCTGACAGATTACTTCTCCAAATGGGTCGAGGCAGAGTCATACTCTAGCATCAAAGACAGACAAGTGGAAAATTTCATCTGGAAGAACATCATTTGCCGGCACGGCGTGCCTTATGAAATCGTCACTGACAACGGCTCGCAGTTCATCTCCGCCAAGTTCGACCTTTTCTGCGATAAGTGGAAGATCCGCCTGAGAAAATCTACGCCACGATGTCCTCAAGGAAACGGACAAGCCGAATCCACTAATAAGACTCTTATTGCAGGACTCAAAAAGCGTTTGGACGAAAATAAGGGACGCTGGGCAGATGAACTCGAAGGCGTTCTGTGGTCCTATCGAACGACTCCAAAACGAGCTACAGGCGAAACCCCGTTCGCCCTCGTCTACGGAACAGAATGCGTCATCCCACCAGAGGTGCACGTCCCAGGAGTCCGCCGTAGACTTCTCCCCGAACAAGAAGGACTCAACCACCTGCTGCTCCTAGATGAGCTGGACCTAGTCAACGAACGGCGTGACCGAGCACTACTTAACATCACTCGCTACCAATTGGCTGCGTCCAAGTACTACAATTCCAAGGTCCGCACCCGGCGATTCTACGAAGGAGACTTGGTCTTACGCGAAGTCTTCCAAAACACAGCAGAGCGGAACGCCGGTAAACTTGGAGCACATTGGGAAGGACCATACGTCGTCACTAAGGTCGTCCGCCCGGGCGTATATGAACTCGCAAACATGGAAGGAAAAGCTATCCCACGATCGTGGAACGCACGATACCTCAAGAAGTACTACCACTAGAATCCGTCCGGCTACCTCAGAAATCAAAATCCCACTCAATCATCCATACATCAAACAACTTACCATGAACTACGGGTGACTTGATCCCTGCAAAGGGTACGTAGGCAGCCCATTTTCGGATGGGTTCAGTTGCCCCCCTCCCAAAAAAAAGGGGGGGAAGTGGGGTACGTATACTCGTATACTCCCACCTCTCTTTGTAGCAAACCTTTATGAGAATAAACATCAGTTACAAAGACTTATCAAAACAACTATCTCTAATACATCCGTTACGGATAACTCAAGGTCTAACTTAAACGACCATCTCAAAACCGCCGCTGCTGGCCACAGCGACGACTTCTCACAAAAACTCTGCAGAATAAATACGACAACATCCACCATCGGATAAAGCGCGCTATATAAATAAAAATGGTTTATTATAGGAGCAGGTGCGTTTAGAGAGAAGCGCACATGTAACCGAAGTGACCAGTTCAAAACCCAACAACATCGTTGGTCCAAAGCGACGATCGTCACATGAGCGGTCATGATCAAAAAAGCGAACATGATCGTAAGCCAAGTCGTTCGTTCAGGAAACCCAGTTATACTTACACTGGTAACAACCACGATAAAAGGAATGTATGTTCCACTGGTCAAACATCTACAACAAAGTACGGTTCGTCGTTACTAAGATTTTCTTTGAAAGACTAAGCACAAATATCATCTTGCATTCATTGAAATGTTTCTTTAAAAACCGCATTCATTATCATCTTGCAAAAATACAAGGTAAAATCATCCATGGATAAAACCCGTCCAGACGGTAAAACATCAAATCCAGAAAACCTAAAGCCAAAAAACATAAGGCAGCCTCCTAGGCGCGAAATCAAAGTCAATATCTAAAAAAGCGCTAACAGATGTGCAAAACACAACTAAGCAACGGTCTCCTCGTCCACTCCTGGACCTGGAGGAGCAACCTGAGTGACAGGCGCCCCCTCAGCCTCCGTCTCTCCAAAGACGTCGTCAAGCCTCGGATCCTCAGTAAGCGCGTCGATCCTCGGCCCCTGGAAATCCTCGTCAGTCCTCGCCTCCTCAGGAGCCCCAATAGCGCCAGCGCCCTCGGCGACATCGTCGATCCTGGTCTTGGTCACCTCGGCCCCAACTCCGCCGATTAGGGAGAACTTCCCATCTACACCAACTACCGCGGCCTTGCAAGAGCTGGTGCCTCCAAGGAGGGACCCCGAAGGATTGGCTACACCGACACTTGCCGCGTACGTCTCGAGTGTCCGGTCCTAGGTGGCCGCGTTGGGCGCCTTAACCTACAAGAAAAAAAGAGAAAGGAGTGTGACTTTGAAAAGGAGAAATAATTGCATCTACCCGAGGGAGTAACTACGTTTATAAAGGGGAGACCACTAACCCGCGGATCGAGAACGTGCAAAAGTCCGTGAAGGTTCTTCATCAACCGCTCGAAACGCTCCTCGTCCCCGGCGTGCTCCGCTACGTCGGCGGTAAGAAAAGTAAGCTCGTCCTCTAGTCTGGGGGGCTCCTGACCGTCAATAAGTCCCAGCAACAATCTGGCAAAGTCGAGGTTGGCTACTCTCTGCACCTGGTAGACCATGTTACCCCACGGATCGCCCTGGAGCTCATCGAACTTATTCCTGGCACGAGTGAACTTTCTCTGGAGACTCTGGATGTACTCGTCCGCCTGTCTCAGCTTCTCCGTAACTGCGACAAGCTCACCGCTGCGCTTCGTCAAGATCGCGGCCGAACATTACTCTCTCTCCTCCGCGGCGGCAAGAGCCGTCACGGACCTCTCCGCCTCGGTGAGTAGGGCCTTCGCAGACTTCTTCGCCGCGGCCCTAAGCTGGATTATCTCTCTGGATTTGCTATCAAGCTCGGCATTCTTCTTATCTATCGATGCCCAGGCCGCAGTACGCTCAGCTAGAAAGCCCGCAGCCGCGGAACGCGCGGTCTCAGTGCGACGCGTCTCATCCTCCAGCTTCTCATTCAAGTCTTCGATCTTGGCCCCAAGTTCGTGTCCCACCTTGTTCACCAGGGCTAGAAACTGTCAAAAGAAAAAAATATATATAATAAGAAACAGAAGAGTGTCAAAAAGAAGGAAAGAAACACTAAGTGTTAAATGACGATAAGCAGAAAGAAAGGATAACCTACGTTCAGTCCCTGGCGCATCATGTCTCCGAAAGACTTCGTGTTGATCAGAGCCACGTCGTCGTCATCAAAAACAAGAGTAGAGAAGAGGCTTCTAGCGGAAGCCTTGCTCTCAAAGACGCTACTAGAAACGCGACGAGGAGGCGAGGCGGATCTCGCCCGAGCCCTCTTCGGCTCTCGGTCCACGTCAATCACGTCGTCCCTGTCGGATGATCTCTTGCGGTCGTCGCCCGCATGACCCTTCCCTTTGGCCGCCTTCTTGGCATCATAGTCGGCGCGAAGAGGAGCGGGCACTGCAGGCAGAGCGGCTACAATCTCAGTCCTAGTCGAAGAAGGGAGACACGATCCCTTAGCAGCAGTGGTGGTCTTCCTGGCGGAAGTGTCACGTGGCTCAGAAGGAGGCACAGTAGTCGGCTCAGCAGGAGCCGACGCAGTAGTCGGCCTGGTAGAAGCGGGCACGGTAGACGGCTTGGCAGAAGCTGGCGCAGTAGTCGGCGTGACAGGAGGTGGTGCAGTAGTAGGCACGGCCGGAGCCGGCACAGTAGTCGGCACCGCAGAAGTGGTCGCAGTAGTCGGCGTCGGAGGCTTGCCACTCCCCGTGGTCCTACGCGCTAAACTCCTGAAAGATCGTCGACGCTCCATCTCTGACTGAATGCCTCCTGAACAATCTGAAAAGCGAAAACTTGAGACCGAAGAACCCCCAAGGAAAGCTCTCGCTTTCTCGACACGTCGCAGTGAGAAGTCTTTCTTCCAATTGCACCCTCGAACGCTGAGCAAATCCCAGACTGCCTTCCAATTGCTCGGAACCTTCGGTGCTGGGCCTGTCACTGCAAAAAAGACATAAACAAAAACAAGAGGTTAGAATCAATATAAAAAGACAAACGCATCACGGGCAATCAAAGTAAAACTAGCCGACTCCCAAAGATAGACAACGGGGCCGGCTACCCTTTGTAAGTCATCTCGATTGGATTAGGCCTAGTCCATCTCCCAAAGTCTCTTCGCATATCGGCACGAAAAAGAAAAAATCCATCCATTGCCGGTCTTTGCTGCCAAATCCGTGGATAAGTCTAAGATTCTTCCGGTTTACAGCGAAGTATACAAGCTTGGAGAAGGGAGAGGACCGCCGAATATCCACGAAGCGCATCAGGTGATGAACACTTAAAGTTTCCCCGCACTCATAACTCCGAACGAGGGTTCCTACTAAGTGACGAATTCCTCGAGGGGTGATTTGCGAAATTGAAAGTCTATACTTTGCTAGAAGCTCGAGAATCACATACGGAACGGGAAACCACAAGAAGCACGCTTCGAGAAAACTCTCGTACAAAGTAAAATACCCCTCTGGAGGGTCGTCAGCTCGTTCGTGAGATTCCGGTACCACCAATTCTATTTCATTAGGAATGCTAAGTTTCTTTCTCAAAAGAGAAAGTGACCTTTCCGTTGATAGAGTGGATCCTGGCGGGTCCGGAGGTCTGAACTTTCTAGCATGACGCTCTCCGCAAGTCGAAGTTTTCCGCTTCCATAGAAACAAAGCTAAGTCGAATCTTTCATTTATCTCATCCTTGTCCTGTTCCACCTTTACGTCTGGGGAAATACGAGTATCGACGATTTGCTCATCAATAAAGGAGGGACTCTGTGCAGTCGCTGCATCACTAACATCAGAGACCAGGACTCGAGCCACTTCTCTATCTTTACAAGGACGAAGCCAGGCGCTGGACTCCCCATCAGAACAGTTTATTTCGAAGCCCGGTCCTAAGTTTTCTAAACTACTAGTCCTAAAATTTGAAATGGATTTTAGGAACTCCTCAAAAGACGATGTCGGGCTTAACATGGGTGTGTTCGTGAAATTTTGCCAAACATTCAGAACCGCCTCGATATCATCTGAAGTATAGCCTCGGTGCGGTAATCTCTCAAATCCAAATACGTAGTGGGCTGAGTTCAAACAAAGACTTGCATGTCGCGGAGTTTTTCCTCGAGCTTCAAAGTCCCACCATACAAGAAAGGCGGACGAGCTGAAGATCAAGTGCGATCGAAAGCAGAAACAAGCTCAACGGTTTGCGATGCGAATGTGTTATGAACAGCGGCGGTTTGTAGATTCGTCTCCAATCAAACGACGAGCTCTCCACTTCCAGGTCCACCACGAGCTCTCCCGTAGTCACGAAAAGAAACAGAGTCGAGCTCTCTCAGGTCAAAGTTACTCGCCGGAAAAAATGGTGGAATCTAAGCCGGCAAAGACGAGATCTCTCTCTCCGCCGGTGAGGAACGACGGAGCAGAGCCTCCTTCAAACTCCGGTAAGAAGCTAAGCCGGTGAAACGAGATCTCCTTCTCCACCGGTGAGGAACGACGGCGCAGATCTCCTCCTCCGGTAAGAAACGAAGCCGGAACAGCACAAGGCCGAGTCCTCAAAATCCACTTGCACCGGAACGAAGAGAGACCAGTGGCTCAGGTATGGGACGAGCGAGCTTCCGCCGGAAAGAATGGCGAGCTAGCTACGTTGACCAGAAAAGCAGGCCGGCGACGAGTTTTGAGCAACGACGAGCAACACCAAGTTCGATCTTCGACTGAGAACGGAGAGGCGGAGATGTCGGCCTGAGTAACGGCTGGATCTCACCGGAAAACGAAACCACCAGAAGCGACGTCGACAAGCCTGAACTAGAATGGGGTCTCACCGGAAAAGTTTAGGACGACGACGAGGAGAAGGCGGCGCAGGTTTGCCGAGTACAGTCCGGCGATTCCTCTCACCGGAGAGTTCTCGTTTCGTCGGAGAAGACGAGTGGTCTCGACGGCGGTAACAACAACAACGAAAAAAAAAAAAACAAAACAAAAAAAAAACTTTTTGTTTCCCAAAACCCTAGATCTAAAACAGAAAATTCAGAGAGAAGAGAGGCTGCCTTTCTTTTGGAGGAGTGAAGTTGTGGAGAAAAGAAAAGGAGAAAGAGTATTTATAGTATTACTGTCAAAACCCTGGAGTGGCACGTTTCTGTATCCAGCGAGAACAATTTTGATTTCTGAAATAAATCAAGCGTTTGATTTCCAGCGGAAATTAACAACTCTAATTTCTAAAGGAAATTTATATTTCCAATTCAGCGGGAATTAAATTTTCAACTTCCGGGAAAAACAGTATCTTTACTGAGTCCGGAAAGCAACTAAACAGAGACATGACGTCCAACTCAGCATTAACGTGAACATGTGAGGGTTGGGCGAGATAAAACAAGTTTTACGAGCTTTAACGAGAACAAGCTCTCCGACCTTTACAGGACCAGTTCCTCCGAACACAAATTCGGAAACACAAGTCTATTGAAAATCTTTACTGGGCTGTACGTTAAACATGAACACGAGGGCTCAGTAACATCGGCAGGTCCTCGGAACAAGTTTTCATAATCTCATCTCGTCAGACGCAGGCCAAGCAGTACATTTTCTTGAAAACCTCACTACGACTGTTACCTCGGCATCATCATAACTGATACTACCGAGCTGGGTGGCTAACTGTTGGGGTCAGATCTCACTCCGGTAGAGATCGTCAAGAAAATGGCTAAGTACCAAAGGTAGGCACGCAGCTATCTGGACCTGCTCCGTCTCAGGGACCAGCTCTGTCTCTGGGACCGGCTCTCCAGGACGACGTCTGTAGTAGTCATTTAGACTCCAAGAGACCGTCGCGACCATTTCACTTCAAGACAGGGAATGGGCCGAGCGTCGGGCCCACATTGGAGAAAACAAGTCGGAAGCCCACGAGTAACAAGTCGCGCCGACCTCTACTGCAAGACTGGGCCTGGAAGGCGAGCTCTCGGATTTGGGCCCATGACGAGGACGAGGTCAAAACTTAAAGACGGCGCCGACTATGCTGGAGAGAATCTCAAAGATTGAGGGATTCGAGCTTATCTCTTTAAGCGTAGACTTAGGCCGACTTAGATTTGTATAAATAGACCTAGGATACCTCCAAAAAGAGGATCCGCAATTTTACACAGAAACTATTGCAAAGGCTTAATAACAAACTCTCTTGAAATTTTCGCTAAGTGTTTCTCATCTCAGAGCTTTCAGACCTAGACCGCTGACTATTTCAACTGTGCAGGTTTCCACCACCAAAGACAAATGCCCAATACAAGGCCCATTTGTTTAACCAAAATATTGGTTCCAACAATCCCCCACATGAATAGAAATGACTCTAAATAAATGAAGACTCGACTTAACTTAACTAGACATGACTGGACTAGACTAGACTTCGCTAGACTAGACTAGACAGACATTCGAGAGTATGCGAAAATGCAACTATATCTGAGAGGTAGCGTTTTCCAACTTTGAACCAATCATCTTTGATATATGTCGGGTTTACTTGGCCAGTTGGTGAACATGGTGTCGTGAACCAACCGGATTTTTATGTAAACCGAGACAACAGAAATCGCATAGCGACATTTTCTCGTAGAGCTCAGTTCTCTATTGTGTTCATTTTGGCCTTGAACAAGTCCTGGTTATCATGAGTGAACTTGGAGAATATAGCCTGACCTTCATTCTCCTAGAAACGGCCTCATTTCACACTCACTAGGTGATCTGCCATTAACTTTGTTCTAAAATGTTTTCTGTATCATGCCACAGATATCTCAAAGTTAATGAATCATTAAAAGCCACAGCTTAACCTTATCACACACACACGTAACAATGTTCATTATCCTAGGAACTGGGTATTGACATAGTCTTTACAGTGTACAGTTCTGAATCAGTTTGATTTTGTTGTCCCTCTTGAACCTAGATCTTGGGATCTCCAGTCACATAGGTGAGGTATCCATCAAACGTCATCTTAAGTTATAGGCTTTAAACCCACTCCTTTTGATAATTTAACAACTTGATCTCGAGGCAAACTTTTTGTCAACGGATCAACTAAGTTTTCTGCCGATTTGATATAATCTATCGTGAGTACTCTAGTTGAGATCAGTTGCTGAATGGTTTTGTGTCGCCTTCTAATGTGACGAGATTTACCATTGTATAAGTTATTCAGTGCCCTTGATATCGCTGATTGACTATCACAATGTACACGTAATGTTGGCACTAGTTTTTCCCACAGTGGGATATCTTTCAAGAAGTTGCGAAGCCACTCTGCTTCTTCTCCAGCTTTGTCTAAAGCTATGAACTCGGACTCCATGGTTGATCTAGCCAGTAGAGGTTGTTTGGAAGATTTCAAGGATACGGCTCCACCGCTAGGCGTAAAGATATATCCGCTTGTTGATATCGAGTTTCTAAAATCTGAAATCCAATTGGCATCACTATAGCCTTCTCGAACCGCTGGTTTTAATTCCGTAATTTTTGGTGTATCGAAGGTAATTCAATACCCTCGTTATAGCCTTCCAATGATTATGGCCGGGATTACTCGTATAACGACTGAGGACGTTTATAGAGTGTGCTAAATCGGGTCTAGTATAGTTTGTTAAGTACATTAGACTTCCAATTATTCTTGCATACTCCACTTGGGACACTGGTTAACCTGGATTATTTGTCAGATGAATTTGAGAGTCCATTGGAGTTTTTGCAGTTTCAGTTGAATAAGTTTTGAACCTTTCTAGAATCTTTTCATCATAATGATCTTGGGAATGTAATTCCTTTAGAAGTTCTTATGATTCGTATTCCTAGAATTACCTCTGCCAATCCCATATCTTTCATGTCAAAATTTCCTTTGAGCATGTTTTTTGTTCTATTGATGATATATTTGTTGCTTCCAACGATAAGCATATCATCTACATATAAGCACAACAAGATATACTCTGTCGGAGTACTCTTGTAATATATGCATTTATCACATTCATTTATGCTGAAGCCATCTGACATCATTACGTTGTCAAACTTTTCATGCCATTGCTTAGGAGCTTGTTTAAGATCATACAGAGATTTCACAAGTCGACACACTTTGTGTTCTTGTCCGGGGATAATGAACCCTTCTAGTTGTTTCATGTAAATTTCTTCTTCTAACTCACCATTTAGAAAAACAGTTTTTACATCCATTTAGTGAATTTCAAGATCTCGTAATGCAGCAATACTTATGATCATTATGATAGAGGTTATTCTCGTTACCGGAGAATAAGTGTCAAAGAAACCCAAGCCTTCTTTTTGCCTGAATCCTTGCACCACAAGTCTAGCTTTGTACTTGTCTATTGCTCCATCATATTTCATTTTTGTTCGAAAAATCCATCTATTACCAAGGGCTTTGCACCCTTGTGGCATATCGGTTATTTCATAAGTATTATTTTACATGATGGAATCCATCTCACTGTTAAAGGCTTCTTTCCAAGAAGGCGCGTCTGGAGTGGACATCGCTCCATATATGTTTTTGGCTCATTTTTTGCTAGAAAAACTACCAAGAATTCTGAGCCAAAGTATTTTTCTTTACGAGCTCTTTTATTGCGTCTAGGTTCTTCTGCTTTTTCAATTTCATCATTGAGAGTAGTGCATGAGCTACTCGCTTCGTTTCCAGAGATACTCGCATCACGTTGTTCACGAGTCCATTTATTATTGTGCTTATCTTTACACGGAAACACATTTTCAAAGAATGAAGCGTTTCGTGACTCTATTATAGTGTTTACCTTGATAGTTGATATATCAGACTTATGAATAAGAAACCGATAGGCATTACTATTATGCGCGTATCCGATGAAAATGCAATCTACTGTCTTTGGGCCTATTGTAACCTTCTTTGGAAGTGGTACTGCTACTTTTGCCAAGCACCCCCACACTTTCAGGTATTTGTACGAAGGTACATTACCTTTCCAAAGTTCATATGGAGTTTTTCCAGTTACTTTATGAGGTATTTTGTTGAGAATGTAATTTGTGGTAAGCAAAGCTTCCACCCCCCCCCCCCCCACATGTTCTGGGCTAACCCAAGAGTTCGGTTCTATCGTTCTGCAACTCCATTAGATTCCGGTGAATAAGGAGCAGTTGTCTGGTGAATAATTTCGTGTTCTCGACAGAATGAATTGAACGGTTCACCATATTCTCCTCCTCTATCACTTCGGATCATTTTTATCGTTTTTCCAAGTTGATTTTCGACTTCCAACTTATATTCTTTGAATTTCTCAAAAGCTTCATCTTTACTATGTAACAGATATACATAGTAGAATCTTGTACAATAATCAATGAAAGTTACAAAATATTTATTTCCGCCTCTAGTTTGATGAAAATTTAAATCACACAAGTCTGTGTGAATCAACCCTAGAGGTTCGGTTGTTCTTTCAACGCTTGGTGATGGAGTTTTATCTTTGCTTATTTTCTGTTTTGGAATCAAGTTCATGTTCATTAATCTACTCATAGATTTTAAGTTAACATGTCCTAAACGTTCGTGCCATAAATTAAAAGACTCCGCAACATAAGCAAACGGATTCTTATTAAACTTGTTCTTCGAGATCGAAGCCTCGATTACAACACTGACACCAACGTCAGAAGAGCGAATTTCATTTTCAACAGACATTTTGAACAAACCATCACAAACAAATCCCTTAGCTAGAAACATTACATTCTTGGACAGCACAAGCTTATCAGCATCCAGCTTGACAGTGAATCCGGGCTTGCTCAGGAGAGATCCCGAAATCAGATTCTTACGCATGTTTGGCACGTGGACCACGTTGGTCAAGCTCAGCTCACGTTCCGAGGTAAGTTTCAGAACAACCTTTCCATATCCAGCAATCTTCGAAGTAGCAGAGTTACCCATTCAGAGCTTCTTATTCCCTTTGTTCTTCTTGTAGGTGGAGAACATTTCACTATCCATGCATATGTTCCTGGTTGCACTAGTATCAAACCACCAAGTCTTTGGGTGGCTCTCAGCAACGTTTGCCTCAGTGACCACCGCACACATGTCAGCATCAGTGATGGTGGAAGTGAGATTAGATTCAAACTTAGCATTGTTTTGGTCTGCCGTCTTACTGCGACACTCAGATGCCTTGTGTCCCACCTTGTGACAGTAGTTACATGTTCCACAAAACCTCGGCTTTGAAGGTTCACCACCAGCCTTCTTCTTGAACTTTGGAGTGTTTTGAGGAGCAACCTTTTCGTTGCCTTTGTCTTGGTTCCCTTTGTTCTGCCACTTTCCTTTCTTAGCATTATGGTGCTCAGCCAAATTCGCATTGTTCTCACGAATCTGAACACTTGCAGCTTCGAGGTTCATGCGGTTTGTGGATTCAATCCAAAGTCGCATGATCAAGTTGTCCATGCTGATCCACTTCCTCTTCAGCTTGAGGTAGTTCTTGAAATCAATAAATCCTGGCGGAAGCTTCTCGATCATACAAGCAACCTGATAGGTTTCACACAGCCTCATTCCCTCAGCATGAATCTCATGGAGAAGGTTATGCACCTCGTCAACTTGTTCCATCAGGGGACGAAAATCCACCATCTTGTAGTTCTCGATTTCTGCCACAGCATTCTTCTGGGATCCAACATCTTCTGAACGGTACTTCTTATCCAGAGAGCCCCACAGTTTCTTAGACGTGGCAGCGTTACTGAACAGTTCAACTGGTCAACTAGACGACTCTGGATGTAGCCCTTGCACAGAAAGTCACCGTGTCTCCACGCATCAACACTTGCAAGTGCCCAGAAATCAGTATTATCCGCTGGGAGGGAAGGGCAGTCCTCACGGATGTACTTTTCCAGATTGAGCGTGGTCAGATAGGAGTGCATCTTCTTTTGCCACATCTTGAAGGATCTTCCATCAAACTTATCAGGAAGCAATCCGGCAGAGTTCGTTGATGGAATCAGCACGGCTGGAAACTTAGCAGTGGTTGCGGTTACAGTTTCAGATTGTGTGGCAACGGGGAACGCAACAGTAACAGGCGGTTGATTTCCAAACTGCACTTGAGTAGTAGGCGTCTAAGAAGATTCAGCCCCGATGGTTACGTTAGCCGTAGCATCAACGTTGATATTGGTGTTTTCGTTTTTGGTTTCCATTTCTGAAAAACCAGGAAAAAACAGAGAAAACAAAGATTTGTTAGATCGATTTTGTGTGTAAACACAGATAAATCAGAAAACTTTTGATAATAAGATAGAAACGCAATTCAGAAACTATTATCGAAAAACAAAGATGTTTAAACGTTTGCAAACGCTAAACGATGATATCGCCATAGAAACCAATCAGCGATAACGTTTTGAAACGATCGCGATACAAGGTTTCTGTTAAAAACGTTTCAATTATCGCAATCCAATATGTGAGGATTGTCTTAAAGTTAAGATTGTAGGACCATAATTTGGCACACTACGTGATTGGAGATGGATCGCGATAAGAAAATAGTTAAGGGAAGAGATCAGATAGAGAGTGGAGTCGAGATATGAAATCTCTTTCTTTAACTCTAAGAAACTCCTGCAGTGTGACGGGTTTATGAGATTCTTACGAGTCCCAGGAGAAAACCACCAACTAATCGTGTTCGTAAACACTCGAACAAACGATTCTTACAAACTAATATCTACGATACTCTCGAGACTTACTGTAAACGAAAGAGAGATTGTTGTTATGTTTCTGATAGAATTTTGTGAACTGTTTCTGTGAGTTTTGTGTTTCAGAGCGTAAGTCAAAACGAAGAAGACGACTTCGCTTTTAAAAACTGACGGAGAGGCGGTTTTAAAACCGTAGAGAAGTTATCTCCGGTCGGTTTTCAAAACTGAACCAAAACCAAAAACGCAGCGTTTTGGGCCCAAAAACGAAAGGCTTTTTCAGCCCATTTAGATGGTCCAAAAAGATATTTAAGCCATAGCCATAGCCCGAGCACGGTTCGGTCGGTCGGTCGCGCGTGTGGGATTCCCCTCCTCTCCCTCATGGTATATAGCCTTTGTTATGTTTTGAACAAAGGTATATGTGTGGCTCCTTATATACCACTTGAAAAATTCTCAAACTTTAGATGTGGGATATTTTACATATCATTCACTTAAATTAAAAAGTTTTTCCACTACAAGAAAACACAGCATTTGCTACTCCCAAAAGAGTCACTAATCCGTCGCAAAAACTTGATTTGTGACGATTTTGCGACGGAAATAGGTCGTTACTAAAGTATCGTCGCAAATTAAAGATGTCACAAATGCGTCGCACTTTTGTGACGACTCTGTGACCATGTTTTTGGCGTCGCATATTTGTGACGAATCTGTAACGTCCTTAAATGGTGGTAGATTTGTGACGAATCTGTAACGATATGTAATGGTCGTAAATTAACGACGGACTTGTGACTATTTTTTTCGTGGTACTTATGCGACCGATTTGCGACTAATGTTGGGAGTCGTACCGTTGCAAATCCGTAACAAATTAGTCATAATTTTGTGACGAAAATACTGTACTTAAATACCTAATTAATGTTATTAATTACCAAATTTTATTAGTGATTATTATATAAATTAAATTGAGCAACAATATATATTTGAATATATTTTTATTTCATAGAAAATCTATACAAAAACATAAAAGATCTTACAAAGAGTATTCCAATCCAAATCTTAAATAAAAACATAACTAATTTCTGAGATAAAGACAGAAAACAAACTTCTTCTATCGACCATCACATATGAGCAAGGATGATCCATAATTGATCTCTACTTCTTCTAATCGCAATCCCACAGCCACTTTTCTCTCCAAGCCACTTTACCAATTTATTTAGTGAGGACAACTCCTAAAGAGCATTCAGTCCATTTGTTGTGTCTTGAAACCTGCATTACAATCAAGTGTTACATTATTTAAACATCTATGTGAACCACATAAGATAAGCAATTAGAGAACAACCTAAAATAAGATTCTGAAAGGCTAATGCAGTCATAGAAGATAGACTTCTCAATTCAAGGACAAGCAAAATCCTATGAGAATTTTGTTATTGATCTTACGTGGAAGATGTCCACAGAATCTCAGAAAGGAGATGCCCTCAACATCGAGGAGGGTAAACAATCAACAGAGAAAATAAGTAAAATGAGTACTAGTATATGATCAGACCATTAGTTGTGCCAAATGAGAGTTCATCTACCATATGGTTCATCTACCATCGTTATAAATGCAAGTAAAAACGTATATATGGAGACTAAAAAAATAAATATATATATATCTCTTAAAACCAATAAACTCAGTGATACTTACACTCTCATAGTTCAAGGAAAGCCACCAAGAATAAAACTTGATTCACCTTTCACACCACCAACTTCAAGTTTCGTTTATTATGATCTCAACTAGTAAGAAGAGCATCTGTGGAAAATTAGCAAAATATCACAAACTTTTCTATACATTCAAAATCAGAATTGCAAAAACTCACCATATAAAACCATCCGAAACCAAAAGAGACAACTAATCTAACCTACAAAGAAAGAACCAGGGACTGAAAGAGATCATAAACCGCAATAGATTCAGCTCCAAACCGTCTCCACAACCAAAATCTAAGACAGTCTTGACCCAATCCCAAGCCCCAAGCCCCAAGCCCAAACCAAGCCACAAACCCAGAAACCCCAGAACTTGGAAACTTCAATTTTGGACCAGCCACTGGATATATCGAACATTGGAAAACCAAATAAACCCAGAATCATATCGATAGGTGATAGTGCCATACGAAGAACCGAAAAATCCATAGAATCCATAGAATAACTCACATGAATATTCCATCATGACATTTGCTCCCAACCATAAACACACCGAGTCTGTGTCTTCAATACAGGCCTGCAAATATATTCCTTCAGACACCTCAAAATCGGCTAAAAGTGCTTGCATTGTAAGAACAATTCCATGTAAAAAAAAGAGGATGAAGAACACAGGAATCAGCAATAAGTCTGATATCAAAGCAACTTTCATATAAAAAAAATGAAACATAGTTCCCATTTAAATCTATGTGTCAGTTGATTATACCAACGAAGCTAGAACTAAATTCCGCAACACATCATGTTCTGCTTTCACCATCAAAGACAATAATGAAAGTGATCACAGGAACAAGAAAGCTGATTGGTGATTTAGCACCACCCTAGTGGGTGAATTGCCTTTCCAATCAATCAACCTCGATCTTCAAAAACAGACACTCAAATGCAAGCAGGCTTAACAAGTTCTGAGAAAATGTTTTCGGTTCTGACTCATGCAAAGACGAGAGAAAAATCTTGAAATGTATGCAAAGTTAGCATACAAACATTGGGAAGAAAGCAAAGGTGAAAAATTCAGAAGGTGAAATAACGTTTTATATTTGGCCATCATCCATCTCAAAGATAACAGCAATCACAAGATCAAAATCAAACAAAAAACTATGTGCAAAGTATAAATAGTTTCAAAAGAAAAACAAGTGAAATGAACAAGGACGAACCTCACCAGTACTCTTCCTTGCTTGCAAAGTGGCAACAACCTCTAAGCACTTGTCAATATTTGGGATTTTAGCCTGAGCATTTGGATATATGATCAAGTGAACAAAAATGAAGAATGAAGCAGCATACAGAATAAACATTTAGCACAAAAAAGAGCACCTGAAGTGCTTAGAGAGTTTATATTGCTGAAGCCTAAAGAGAGTTACGAAATCAGTAAGTAACGAATCTAATCGATTCGATCTGAGCTTTAGGGAAGAAGAAGAAGAAACCTTTCTTGATGGAAGGAGAGAGCAGAGTTGAAATCGAGGCCAGACTGAGAGAGATAGGTCTCGACATCTTGAATGAATTTGGCGGCAGGAACTCGACGACGACATCTGCGAAATCGACGCGTCCTCTTTTGGGGATTTAAGGTTAAATCTATTGAAAACGAGAACGAGAGATTTAACAACCAAAGAAGAAAAAACCCTAAAACTAGAATCGAATAGATCTCAGTTGCACGGGTGAATGGATTTAGTTTGTTGCGGCGGAGTGTCCCAGGAGATGGAGGAGGTGTTGTGGACATCGAAGATTGAATCAAAAACTGAGAATAGAGGTGATGTATGAATCCAAATAGATATGGATTGGAATCGGAGTTGAGGTGGGAGTAGTATGAATCTAGGAAAGAGATGGACAAGTTTATGGCGGAGATATCTAGATGAAAACTGAAAACTTAAGCTTATTGGGAAAATTAATATTTTTTAGTTATTATTTGGTATGCTTATGGCTCTTGAAATGAAAGAATTTGGCCAAGTGTTCCCGGGCATATGAATTTTTTTGGCTAAGTATTGCTGCTTTCTATGTTTTTAACTCATATATCTAAATTTAGTTTCCCGCTTAGTCATCTTTATATTTAGCAAAGTGTAACCATTTTGTGACCAAATATTATGAGTCAAAAATCTATATCCTAAACCCTAAATATTTAGAGGCAAAATAATTATAAATATGCATCTACAATCATTCTTTTCTATGTTTTAATTTTTTTTATACAATGTATTGACTACACTAATACTAATCAACTAAATTTTGAAAATTATTGAACTTGAACCAACTTTCTTTTATAAACATAGGTACATCTTCCTAAAACATGGAAGGTACATGTGATGAACCAACATTAGTCAATCCACTTGAAATTGAAAATGTTCAGTATTATATATATTAAGTATTTCAAATAGTTCAAATATGTGTACACATATTTAGAAATAATACTTTTACAATTCTCTGTTGTTAAATTTCCAAAATTCATTCAAATGAATTGGTAAAAGGAAACAAATCCGTCACAAAATAGTGGCAAATATGTGATGATAGAAAAGAGTAGTCACAAATTAGTGACTCTTTTGTGACACTAATTTGGTACTAACAAATCTATACCCTTAACTTTAAACTTTTAGACCACTAAGATTAATATACATGCTTAATCAATAATTCCGATTATATTTCTTAAATATATGCTTTTCATTATATAATGTTAGATAATACTTATTAAGTATAAGTCTGAAATATTATATACTTCAACAATCATTAGATTGAAAAGATATATGTGTATGTAAGACAATGCAAATATTAGATAAGATAAAAGTATGTACATTTGTTTGATAAAAATTTCACTGTTAGATAATATATACCTTCCAAATATACATTTTTCTACTTGAAATAGGTTAAAAAAATTTTCAAAATCAAACTGGGAGTTGCACATTCGTCACAAATTTGGCTGCACGTCACAAATTCGTGACTTAAGTGTCACAAAACAGTGACGACTTTGCGACTAATTTAAGTGTCACTACTCCAAACCCTAAACCCTAAACATTTTGAGGTTAAGTTGTATGACATAGACCTTACCAAGCTAAACTTCATCTATTTCCAATCTTCTTGTTTTTTTTAAAGAGTTATATGTAACTTTTAAAATCTATTTTGAAAAAATTCAATCTTGCTCATAGTTTATAACTTTATAATGTAATCACATATATTTTATGTTTAAAATTTAGGTTTGATACAAAATTTAATAAATGTTGAATTTTCAAAGCTGTGAGTGGTAATTGTAATGTACATAGTAATTTATTATAGTTTACATTCGGAAAATACATCCTTTAACTTTTAATATGTTAATGATTTTGGAAAACTATTAGAGGGAGTTACAAATCCGTTAAAAATCCGTCACAGAATTCTTCATGTGGTCACAAATCCGTCACAACTTCGTCACTAAAACTTAGTAAATAACATATGTTTTTACAAGTCGAATTAAACACGTTGCCACCTACTTTTTTGGTTGCCGACACTTTTAGCGACGCACGACAAACATCACAAATCTGTTACAAATTAGTGACCACATATATATGGTCGCAAAAGCGTCACAAATGTGTAACGATGGTATGACGATTTTTTTCCGTCGTACATTTGTGACGATTTTGCAACGGTGTAAATATTCCGTCGCAAATGTGTAACAATTTCGAAGCAAAAGCGTCACAAATTTATGTGACGGAAAAATTCGTCACAAAGGAGCGTCACAAATACTGTGTTTTCTTGTAGTGTTCTCATTCATTTTTCTACCAAATTTGGATAAGACAAATGTCCAATACAAAGCCCATTTGTTTAACCAAAATATTGATTCCAACAATTATGGCTTTAGTCTTTCTTATATATAGAGTCGATACCTTGACTTGTGAGGATACGACTTATTGAATTATTATCAAAGAAGCTTTTGCTTTCTCTTTTCTTGTTATCGGTTAGAACAACGTTCTCAATGAGCAACAAAACAAGCACAAATCACTATCCTCTACTACACCAATTGGTATCAGATTCAATAGCTTTAATTCCTTAATTAGAGCTCGACCGTTCCACATCTTTGAAGAAAGATGGCTCCACGAAATCCTACCTTGGATGATCAACATGAAGAGTTCAAACAACTCTTCGACAAGTTTACCACTAACTTACAAGATTGTGTTACAACAAGTCGTTGAAAACGCTTTGACGAAGGTGCTACAACATTAACAACAACAACAAAGAGCTCATAATAATGTTGTCACTGATTCTGTGGATGGGGTGATGTTAACGAGTTCGCGTTTCCACAACCAGTTTAAGGAGAACGACAACTAGCTGCTCGTGATCATATCAACAATCGTTGGGAATCCGGGTTTAAACTACATATACGAATTCTCTGGCACATTAAAACCAGAAGAATTCCTTGATTGGCTTAATACGGTGGAAGAAATCTTAGATTTCAAAGAGGTCCCTGACGATATGCTTGTTCCATTAGTGGTAACTCGTTTCAAAAACTGAGCATCAGCTTGGTGGATTGCTTTGAAGGAATCGCGACGTGGTTCTGAGAAATCACGTATTGATTCGTGGGACCGAATGAAGAAGCATATGAGGCGAGGTTTCCTACCTTATAACTATGAGATACAACAAGCTCCAGAACTTACGCCAAGGATCTCGTACGGTTGATGAGTATGCTACTGAATTTTTGAGATTATTGCCCGAACTACTTTGTTAGAAACAGATGAGCAACTTGTCTCACGGTTTATTGGTGGCTTGCGATCTCAACTTCGTTCCTCTTCAACAATTTAATCCATTGACTGTTTCTGACCACTATTTCAGATTTGGTCATATTCATTCATTATAATCAAATTTAGGTTAATCCTACGTACCATTTCAATTTTACAATGTCCACTAACGATTACTTCCACGTTTCCGTTTGCTTACAAAACTAGTATAATTTTCTGCATAAGCACTTGCGTTTAAAAAACACCAAACACAATTGCATTCAACAGCGACACTTGTGCAAGTATATACTCTTTCATTCTTTTTACCAAAAATATTCCGTTAAAAACTGTAATACATATGATTAAAGCTTAAGGAGCTAACTTGCTTGCTTTGCTCTCCAAGAAAGTACTTTTTATCAGTTTGGTTAAGAACTTAATTACCATAGGCTTCACAATGGCCAGAAGAATGTCGGTCTAGGTCGTCTCCAACTTTAGTTTAGGGCACTGCAATAAAGAAACAACACGATTTTCCACATGTTAGAGGAACGATTTTGATCTGGTGGTGAATAAAAAGTAGAGAGCGAGGCTTACTTGTAGATGTACGAGACGATTCCAAGGATTACACATAGGAGAATAATGTCGATGCAGAAGTTGCGGCTAGATCTCATCTACAATCCCCCAACCATTTATAAGCATAGAGTTGTGATGAACAATTAGCCTGATGATAAACAATTTCAAGAAAGAGTTTCTGTTTTAGCGTTTTTACCTTGACAAGCTGTTGCTTGAGCCGAATATTAGTGTTCTTCAAATCCGAAGTTGCTCCATCAACCTACAACATTCATAGAGAAAGTAAGCGTTTTTCTTGTGTGAGGAGGAAGAAGATTCATCAAAGGATAATGATTCTCACCTTTGTTTCCATTTCATCCATCAATGGGACTTGCTTGTCAAGTTCCTGAAACCGAAAATGTTAAAACTCCATCGGATTATAAAAATCTCTGTTACACGACACATGAGAAAACAACATACCTCGTTCATGTCACGCGCTAGGTTCTTCAATGCATCCAGACCTTCTGATATAACATCAAGACCCTCATCCTGAACAAAAGTCAGAACAACATACACTAATTCGAATTCTCACTAACGAAAGACGAAATGAAAGTTAATCTTCACGTACCTGCTTCTTTCTTCGCATCTCATATTCTTCTCGAAACTGGCTAGATTCTTCAGTTTGTTGGAAAAACCCATCATCCATGTCTTCCTCTGATATATCAAACTTGATGTTCTTGTTAGGTGCAGAAGCACCTCCCCAATCACTATTAGCTTGTTTTGCTCCATGTTCATTTCCATCAGGTATAGCTTGAATCCTATCAGCTAACGCAATAACTAAATCGCATCGCGATTCTCGTTCTTCTTTAGTAAGCCCTTTAACCTGTATAATGTTATACAAATACAATTAAAACCAAAGCTTTAACAACACAACCATTTGATACTATTAGTACTTAAAGTGAACCTTCTTGACAGCTAGTTTCTGAAGTTTAACAACATCTTCAGCTAAACGCGCTTTCGTCCTTCGAACCTCGGCATTCATGGCTACCGCTGCTGCTCTATTCTTCTCCGTTGACGCCGACTCTGCTTTCTACATTATTCGATAACAAATTCAAATTCAAATCTCAGTTTTAAACAAATTCAAATTCAAATCAAAATTCACATTCAAATCTTGGAATCCAACACTCAACACATCAAAAATTTGAATCCAATTCGATTTAGATCTAAACGATTCCAAAATCGCGATGAAATACAGAACAATTTGAATCCAATTCGATTGATATGAGATTTCTAAATCTAGGGTTTCTAAAGAGATAGAGAGGGAGGAGGAGACGTACAAGGAGAACAGATTCGATATCGGAATCAATGGAGGTGAAGAGGCGAGAGAAGGCATCGTCACCGGAAGCGCCGATCTCGCGGTGTTTGTCGACGTCGTACTTGTCGTACTTTTTACAAATCTCATCGACTCTGAAGATAATATCAATCACAGGCATATCTTCTCTCTGATTCTTCTTCTTCGAATTGATCCTTGTTCCCTCTCAACGTCTTCCTTGTCCATTTTTGGGACTCTTGTCTAGAAAACGAAGCGTGGAGCGTAAACGGCGGAAAATGAAGTATTAATAGTTGCAATTTTTCTTTTTTGGAAAAACATTAGTATTTCGTAATTCGAAATCTACATATGTAGCCCATATTGATAATGGTTAGCCCTGGGCATACTAGGTGTTCGGTTATATTCGGTTCGGTTATGGGTTATTTCGGTTTATAAATTTAAGATCCATATAGGTATTTATATATTTTTCGGTTTGGTTCGGTTCGGTTCGGTCTGGATATTTGGAAAAAAACCAATATGGAACCAAAATAACCTAAACTTATTTCAATGTTATTCAATCAACGTATCAAATATATGAAAAGCAACCAAATTAGAGTGCATCTATTTAAAAATAACAAATTCTAAATCCATAAGAGAAAAGAAGTTTAAAGAAGAAAATATTTAAATAGCAAAAGTCTAAAATCCGAAAATAAGAAACAGTCAAAGAGTAGAAAGTTACGTTGAACTAGAAAATAAGAAACAAAGAGCAAATAGTTGTTTGACCAAAAAAAGAGAGCACAGAGTTAAGTTGAGTTTGAAAATAAGAGTTAAGTTGAGTTTGATAAGATAGATTAGAGAAGAGTATTGAATATACATAAGTATTATTTTTTTCCGGATAGTTGAGTGAGTGGGGTGAGTTGGGTTTGGTTAATAAGTAATTATTAACATTAATAACATTACTAATATATACATATATTAATGATTATCGGTTACCTAATAGGTATCGGTTAATAACCGAACCAAACCCATAACCATTGGACATGAAAACTAAAATCCATTAGTATATTTTCATATATCCAAATTCTAACCAAACCACATTTTTCGGTTCGGTATAGGATCGGTTTTTCGGTTTCGGTTAAAATGCTCAGGGCTAATAATGGTATTGGGTCATGTGGAATATGGGCTTTGGTATTTTTTTATGGGAAAATTTTGCCAAATATGTAATATGAAGAATGTACAGCTATTATAATTTTGAAATTAGACAAAAATAATTATGTTGATTTTCTAATTTTTATAGATCAATGTATAAGCTAGCAGGAAAGACACACTTTTATACGTGTTGGTCGAAGTTAAAATCGTTTAAAAACTATCATCAGAATTGATAATTCTGTTCTTGCTTAGGAGAATTTAAAAACTTGAGTATTTGTAGAACGGACAACCAATTTTGAATTTTTGTATGGTCATTTTAGCTAATTTCTCTTTATTCATAAATATCAAAATTATAGACTCATTTGGACATATTTTGTTTGTTTTCATACAAAAGGCGACTTGCAAATCCACACACAAAAACGATAGTAAAAAACCTAAAACCTACTGTCAGTTTTCTAATGTACACTAGTTTTCTTATTGCACTTTCAAATTTTAGTTACTTATCAACTTTAACCTAATATTAATAGCAACACTAGAATAATCAATGAATAGGTCTTACTAGGTCAGAGAGGGCGGTATGAAGTGGGACTTAGGATTTAATGCGACATTGAAAGCAAAACGTCAGTGTTTAACTAGAAGCTTTTGACAAGTTCATAGATGCAGCAATGACTGCAATATATAACTATATTAGCCCACCAAAACATAACTTCATCTTGATCTGCTTCAAATCAGAAAACAAATTAAGAACATATGACCGGAAAAGAAGAAATCAGCCACTCCGCGGAGTTTGGGGCCGTTAGATCTCTCCAAGAGACTCCAACATGGGCTTTAGCCACCGTATGTTTCTCCTTCATCGCCGTTTCCATTTTCATAGAGCGTCTCATCAATCTTCTCTCCACTGTAAGTACACTAAAAATGTGAATATATACAATCATACTCTTTTATGCAAATTCTATTAATTTATTTTCACTAAACTCTTAGAAGTGTTTTATTTTGTTATTAATTTTCTCGCAAGTTTAATCTTGGAAACATTAGCTATATGATGAGATCGATGTTAGAATAAATTATCCGTACGAAACATATATACTTTGAAAGGTGTAAACACTAATATTGATATTTTATTGTCCCTTTTTATGCAGAAACTAAAGAAAAATAGGAAAAAATCGCTGCTTGAAGCTGTAGAAAAGCTCAAATCTGGTAGATCTTTGTCCCCCTCACAGTAAATTTATTTACTGATTAATATTTTCGTTTATAAGAAAATCTCGCACATGTTAAGAAAGAAACCTAGGTTTTGGATTTGACATTCAATTGAAGTATCTTCTTAAGTTTCTTTTAATCAAAAAGAAAACAAAATCTGATTTTTGTATGTTATGTACGGGATAAAGTTCTAATGGTGCTAGGATTCATGTCACTGATGCTAAATGTGACTGAAGGAGAAGTTTCAAAGATATGCATTCCCACAAAGTACGCGAATCGAATGTTGCCTTGCCGTGGAACCATAACTTTACTTGATGGTGAAGATGATGATGATGAAGATCAAGAAAAAAACTTCTTTCATCATTGCTCTTCCAAGGTTCTTATTCACCCTTTGATCCCTGACCATCATTTTTCATTTCAACTTAAAAAAAATAAAGTTTTGATGACTATACTAACTAGGAGAATCCTTCAATCTACTGTTTTTTCATTCACATAATTTGACAAGATTTTGGTTTATGTATTCTCATTCTACCAATTTAATTATACACATATTAAAAAATTCTAATATATTATGTTTTTATTGCATTAGTTTGTGTTTTTTCGTTTCATGATTTTGAAGCTTACTCAACTTTTTATTGCTGACAATTCCACCATTTGTAGTATCTAAATCAGAATTATAATCTGAATCTAACAAACCTAACACATTTGCCGACCGAGAATTTAATTGTACGTCAAAATGTCACATGCAGTAGACGTTGAACGTTAGGCCAACGTGAGTCAAAGAATAAATCCGAATACATTAGGAGTAGGAGATTGATCAGCTCTACTATACACACACAAAAAATACATTTCGAGTAGGACATTATTTTGTTTTTACCAGTAGTTAGGTTTAAGGGTATAATTAATCCGAATCTGAATTTTAAAAGAATGTAATGAACAGGGGAAGACATCACTAATATCACAAGAGGGGTTGACACAGTTGAGTTTCTTCTTCTTTGTGTTGGCATGTATGCACATCCTCTTCAATCTTGCTACTCTTCTCCTTGGAATGGCCAAGGTACATTTAAACGAAAGTGAAATATCATCCAACCACCCTTTGTTATATATAATGTTTTGGACTAATGTTCTAATTATCTATAGATGAGGAAATGGAAATCGTGGGAGAATGAGACCCAAACGATGGACTATTTAGCAGCAAACGGTGAGATTTTTCTGCTCGCAATATTACTAAATCACAAGTGAGATCCATTTAATATAAATACAAAATTTACAGACGGGTATAATTGTGTTAAGTTAATTAACAAAATATGTATTTAAAGATCCAAACAGGTTTAGAATAACAAGAGAAACCACATTTGCACGACGACACCTGAGTTGGACTGAAACATCTATTCAACTTTGGATTGTAAGTTCGCACTGCATGTTCTTCATATTTTAATTACTTTACTATTAATTAAACGAAATGTTTCTTCAGACAAATTAAAACTTTGGATTGTAACTAATATAATAGTTATGTTTGTTTTTCCTAGAAATGTTTCTTCAGACAATTTTTCAACTCGGTAGCTAAAGTCGACTATCTTACACTCCGCCATGGATTTATATATGTTAGTTTCTCATCTTTTTAGAAGCTATAAATAAATTTGAAATTAATGTCCTTTTGAATAATAAGAAAATAATAATGCACGCAGGCTCATTTATCGTCCAACAATTCTTTCAACTTCCAAAAGTATATACAGAGATCTTTACACGAAGATTTTATAACTGTGGTTGGAATCAGGTATACGAATTTGTATTTAATTGGTACTTAATTGACAAAATGTCATCTTCCAAAGCTAATAAAATGAAACTTTCTTGTAATTCATTAATTACAGTCCTTTCATGTGGCTAACTGTGGTTATCTTTATGCTCCTCGACGTTCGTGGTAACTTAATTTTATAACTTTGATTTAAATAGAAATTCAGTACTATAGTCGTGTTTGATTTTCACCTAATTCCCTTTTCTTTTCTCAATTATCAGGTTGGAGAGTATACCTTTACATGTCATTTGTGCCACTAATTGTATGACCTAATTAATTAATTATATATAATTTGAGGATATAAGTCTAGTATATATATATATCAAATGAGTGATGGATGAATTGCGATGTAGATGGTTCTTGTGATCGGGACGAAACTAGAAATGATAGTGGTGAAAATGGCGGTGGCAATTAAGGAGCATAACAGTGTGATTAGAGGAAGCCCTCTCGTTGAGCCAAACGACAAGCATTTCTGGTTTCGCCATCCTCGTTTCCTCTTAACCATTCTACACTACACGCTGTTTCTGGTAATCGTATCCCCACTACATGCCGCTTTCTAGTTAATGCTTCGTCTGAACATATGAAATAATTTTGGTTCTAATGGATTTGTGTTGGTGTGACATTTTGATACAGAACACCTTCGAGGTGGCATTTTTTGTGTGGATCACTGTAAGCTAATTCTTTAGTTTCCTTTGGATTTAATATTTTTATTATACGGATATATAATAAAGAATAAAAGGATGTTGATATATGAATCTAATCTAATTTTGAATTTTTAAATATGAAATTTTAGTGGAAATTTGGGATCAACTCTTGCTACCATGAAAACCGAGAGATCGTCATCACACGACTCGTATTAGCGTAAGCACGACTAATTTCTATTATTTACCAATTTCTTTCTTTAATTTATTCCACAGTTTTGTTTCATTTTTCTTTCAAATATTATCGTTGAAGTATTTATATAATTTATAGTGTTACAGTCCAGGCCTTAAGCAGCTACATTACACTACCTCTTTATGCCCTTGTAACTCAGGCAAGTCAATATATAATATATAACATATCTAAGATTAAAGTATGCAACCTATAATTGTTAATGGCTTAACATAACCTATTGTTGTGAACATTATTTGGATGCATATCTATGTGTATAGATGGGATCAAGTTACAAGAGAACAATCTTAAAAGAACCAATAAAAAACGTGTTAATGCAATGGCATGGTCTGGTTAGAGACAAGAGGAAGGAACGTCAAACACTGGAAACGAACAACAACAGTGACATTTATAACGGTGATATCGATTCTGGCGAAAGCCCGATCCAGCCAGAAACAAGAGATATCGATACAAAGCAAATCGAAAGGTGATAAGATTGATGGAAAATGAGGAAGAGATTGTTTGGTAGTGAAACGAATATAGAGTTTGCCTAAATAAATTGTGATGTATCAAATAACAAAACACTAAACATAGCTAGAAGTTAGAGCTTGTGTAATAAACTAACTACGGAATTTCAAAGTGTTATGTGTAATTATGTGAAGCTGGATCTTTACTTATTAGCACTTGAATATTTGATAGAGCATTACGGTATTGTTGATTCATAATTGGTTTGAAACGGTTAATTTCTGGTGAAAGTTAACAAAGTTATGAAGCATAAATTATCTATACGTGCATTGCACAGAATGACAATGTCACATTGTTACCATCTTTGGCACATTAAGCAGAAAAGAGAGTTACTCATATCTATTGTTCTTTGAAAAGCTCGCGACCGATGACAATTCTTCTGATCTCGCTTGTCCCTGCACCGATTTCATATAGTTTTGCATCTCTCAGAAGGCGTCCTGTTGCATATTCGTTTATATATCCATTTCCACCTAAACATTGTATTGCCTGCAACATTAAACCAAATCTCTTAGTCTTACAGGAAAGGTAAACAGATCAGAATGCCTTCTGAGTTGATGAGAGAACCCTCAAAACTGGTTTTCGGGTTTGATCCAAGCTTTACGCGATGTCTTAACTGATGTTTTAATCCAGAAATGGACTCAATGTTCAAGAATCAAGATGCACACATGGAATAAAGTAGGAGAGTAACAGTAGTTCACACCTGTAAGGCGACCTGCGTTGCTCTTTCTGCTGCACAAAGAATAGTTCCGGCGCAATCCTAGAAGAATAATACAGAGGCTAGTGTTTTAGGTATTGTAACATGAGCAATGGCGGTGCACATAAATATTAGAAGAGAAGGAAGGATTATGCATTGTAATATCAATCACCTTTGGGTCGACTTTCCCATTATCACAGTCCCTCGCAACAGAGTAGACGTATGACCTGAGATTCCGAAGGAACATCTCTTTCGTTCAGCTAAATTTCTATTGTATCGATAAAATGAAATCCAGAGACTTGAGAGAAGTTTACTACCTTGAAGACTGTAATGCGGTGTACATGTCAGCAACTTTACCCTGAAATTATCCAACCATTGTTTTAAGAATCTTATGATTAAAGTTGAGATCTCAAACTTTTATGTTAAGGAAGATCAAGATCAACCTGTATAAACTGATATTCCCCAACTGGACGACCAAACTGTTCTCTCTGGCGAATATAGGGAAGTACAGTGTCGAGGCATGCCTGCATGATACCTAAAGGCCCAGCTGCTAAAACAAGTCTTTCCAAATCAAGACCGGACATCAGAACATAGACACCTGCACGTACAAACGCTATGTAAATCAGACGAGGGGCTTGTAGCCTTGACTCAAGAAACTGTACAAAGCCTGTATGAGTCTTGCATTTTCATCGATTTTGTTATTTCTGGTTTAGCACATGCGCCAGTAATTAAATAGTGGTACCAAGCAAGTAAGTCCCTCGTTGCAATACTCAATATTTATATCTCATATAGTAGGACCATCAGAATACTAAAAAATAGACCATACAACGCAAATTATACATTAACCTAGAGAATCTGCGTAAAATGGTGAAGTTGCAGACCTTTTCCTTCCTTGTCAAGGATGTTTTCTTCTGGAACAAAGCAGTTATCAAAAACAAGCTCACACCTGCTCAGAAGAGACAGATATTAGAAAAAGAGGCAGTGAAAACGGGATGGTATTCAAAATTTATATACTTATTCTGAGAAAATGGGGATTACGTATCACTTCCCCGCATTCCCAGTTTGTCCAATTTCTGAGCAGTACTGAATCTGCAAAGACACCACAATCAGAAATGGATTTAAAGGGAACTCACTCTCTGAATTTTGTTCCACTAGCTCTTTCTCTGGATTCCCTCTCCTTTTTCTTTACTAAAGATCATAAAAACTTTGTCAAGCAAGATAAAGAATTCACATACCCGGCCATTCCCTTCTCTATAACGAAAGCCGTGATTCCTTTAGAACCTGCTTTTGTATCAGTTTTCGCGTAAACAACCTGATCCAACCAAAAAACAAATCATAGAAAAATGTTAAAACTAAAAAAAAAAGGTATTAAATAAAACCAATCTCAGAAGTTAACACATAAGCTACATTATATTACCAGTGTTTCAGCAGAAGGACCATTAGTACACCACATCTTGTTGCCATTTAGTATATAACCACCATCTACCTTTTCAGCCTTGCATTTCATGCTGACAACATCTGAACCGGCTGTTAAAAGATATATGAAACTAGAATCAGTATACATCAGAATTAAGCGTTCACTATATGTATGTATGTATGTATGTATGTATGTCTGTGTCCTTCTCACACATTCTCTAACTGTTCACCCTAACGATATGTATCTTACCATTGGGTTCACTCATTGCAAGAGCACCAATATGTTCTCCACTGATAAGCTTCATAACAGCAAATCATTAGTGAGCTTAACTCTAACGAGATTTCGAAAAAAAAGTCAGGTGAAACATGCAACAGTCTTTCTTCCATTTACCTTTGGCAAATACTTTTGCTTTTGGGCTGTAGTTCCATTCCTGACCTGTAAAGTAATAATAAATCTTCTTTTCTTGGTATATAAAAAAACCTGATAAATTGCTGTGAACCTTATATTACCAATTGATTGATGCAAAGGTTGGAATGGGCACCGTAAGACAAAGCAACGGACCCTGAGGCCCGACTGATTTCCTCCATTGCTATACAATGATACAAGTAACCAAGGCCTAAACCTCCATACTCCTCTGTAAGTAAACCAAAGGATTAAGCATTTAGGTTCCCTACTACACATAATTGACTGGAAAAAACAACATGATTGAGTTAATAGCAGAAGCATATATGATGTACCTGGTGCAGTGATTCCATGGAGATTGAACTCACCCATTAGCTTCCATAAATTTACATCCTAGTTTGGAAGTAGGAAACATGAGATTTGGTGAGATATATAAGAACACAAACGTAAGAGGAGGGAAATTTAAGACAAACCTTTGGAAATGAATTAGTTCGATCTATTCTTTCTGCATGAGGAGCAATAATATCTTGTGCAAACTTGGATACACTTTCTTTAAACTACAGTTGCAAATGAAGCCAGAGAGAAAATGTCAATTAAATACAGGTCGCAAATGGATTCAAGAAAGTTTAATGAATTGCAAAATCAAAATCAAATGTTGATGATGGATAGATAAGACTGCGAAAAGCAAGAAAGGAAACGGAAAAGAGGAAGAAACTGTTTCCAGTCTGAATATGAACTCCAGACAGACAACATAGACAAAAGGAAAAAGGTTTCCTTAACTCAAACAGCTGAAACAAAGTTAAAATCCCAATTCCAACTTTTACAAATTTCACTGACACAAATCTCTCAATATTATTTCCCAGGCTTCTCGAGCACATGCACAGTGATGGTTTTTTAGAAATAACAATGATAAAAGTACAATCACACTAAACAACAACTGCAGCTGCAAAGTTCAGACTCCTAAACCAGAATAATAGCAAGAAGATTTGAGAAAGCAAAACTTAACTCCGTCAAATGCAATCTTGATCGGCTCAAAAGAAAGATAGCAAATATATAAAGAGAACACACTCTCAAGGGCAAGAAGGAATAATGAAGAGAAGGGACAGAAAAAAACCTGTAACTGAGTGTCGTCGAAGAGGAGAGACGAAGAAGAGAAGTATCTTGTCCGTGTCTTGACGAGAACCGATCTGGCAAGGAAAAACCTATGCATCTTCGATATTTCCGCTTGTAAGAAAGAAGAAGAAGCTTGTGTTCGTGGAAAATGGCAAACGGCTTTTTATTAGAGACTCTAATTCGAGATTAAATATTAAAATAGAAAATAGAAATTGAAGAAAAAGCTGATGATGATGATAACGATGGAAACAAAGATTTGAACAATGAGTCATGGTCCATAAGGTTCCGTATACCACTTTGATGTTTATTTCTCTCCCATGCTATATTTATCATCTCTCCATTCTATGACACTGGCACTATTCTCTTAAGGCCGTTGCGACTTGCGGGTGTCCAGGACATGCCCGGGATGTGCAAACCCCCTAAGAGTTCCCCGCAAGCCCGGGATAAACACTCGAACCACGAGGTTAGTGTGAACCATAAATACATATGGTTCTACACGGCCATATGTATTGGTACGGAATCAAGAAGGAAATTCAGCGAGTTTAAACATAGATCCTCAACCAGTGGGTTCCTTTAGAATCAATACATTCATAAGTAAAGTTGTTGAAGGAGGAAGATAAGTAACATTCAGGGACTGCAACCACATCACATTTCTTACTGCAACTAAAAAAGGGTAATGAGACATAACTGGAAGGATGCTAGAGATAGCTACCACTACTTCGTTGCCCCAGCTAAATCTATTTCATATATATATAACGTAGCCGTTTCCAAAAAGAAAATTTTCTATTAAACAAACAAAAAACATTGGAGCCCCACATTTACAAATGCTGTTTTCCCCCTATAGATCACATCACCGTAGACCAGCTTTGGAGTTACTATCAACGTTTCCCAAGAGAAAACCTATCCACATTACAATTACCGACTTAAAGTAACCACATTTGCTTTCCTTAGCAGATAAATAAACATCCTGCAAAGGCAGAGAAACTTCAGATTCAGCCAATAATAGAGTCAAGAACATGTCGCGAACTCAGATTGGCTTTTACCTTGCATGAGAGTCTGAAGGTAGCCAAGCACAGAGAATCAAGCAAATCTTGGTAAACTCTGGCTCTGGTGATCCATTTGATTGTTCTGTGCATGTGTATGTAAAGAATCGAAGGAACACCGAATCATCCCGGCAAAACACACAAACAAGTTGAGGCGGCTATACATACAGTGGTATCATCCAACCAAAAAAATCATATCATTCTGAGTCTGAATCAATTGAGAGATATAGCCTAGGTCTTACTGAACGCTTCTGGCGAGGAACTGAAAATGGACTCTCTGATCTTTCTCTACTTGTCTTCTCTTGTCTATTGTCATTCATTCCCAGAAGCAACGACGCTGCAAATAAGCAGTTACTAGTCAGTATAGTCATTAATATGTAGAGATCATTCATGTCAGTCGCATTTACAAGACCCATACAAGTGAAGTAAATTTAAATGCAGCAGTGCGAATTAGAAATAAGCACCACAAGGAGTATTAAAGATCCCTTCATGTTTAACAAAGAAAAAAGCCTAATCAGTTTCAGTCAGAGGAACGAACCCGTCTCTGACAAAGTACCCAAAGCACCCTCCCTCGTCGATACTGGGTTGTTTTCGTTAAGTCCGTTAGCACCTATCGTCTCACCATGATCACCTAGCCTAAGAGAGATCCAATCGTCACTGTGGATTCCGTTTGACATCTCAGCCTGACTTCTGAAATCGGACTGAGCTGACGTCTCTGGTCTTGTTGGCAGAAATATTTGAAGCGACGGGTCATCTCTACTAAACGCCATAGGATTGACGAATAATCCATTGTTTGCATCTGCTTCGGATTGTCCAACCGACCCTGGAACCATAGGAATAGATGGCATTGATGTCTCTGGAGCCAAAGAGTAACCACTATTTATTGCAGGAGCAGAGTTGAGTGGATCGGGCTGCAAACCAACTAAACCCTCTGATATATCAGCATCAGATGCAAATAGTTGGAACCCGGGGCCTCCTTGGGTTTCGGAAGGCAACTGCCAAAAACGCATATCATAATCATCGTCATCAGTGAAAAGACCCAAGCCCGAATTGCCCCCAGCCATAGCGTGAGGGTCTTCACTATACGAGTTAATGATACCAGGTGGGTCCAATGGAAAATTTACCCTCCCATCCGCATGATTCTCATCGTAGGCAGGTCCCGCAGTGAGGACAACATCATTTTCTTCATCAGAATCACTTAGAACAATCACATCATTATTACTAGCTGCTGCTGGTTGATGATTCCTATCAGGAAAGTTATAGCCTGAATCAAGTTCCATCCCGTTATTTCCAAAATCAAAGGTTCTAACAGCATCCTGGTTAACGCTAGGGTCATCACTACCACTTCCAGTGGCACTACTGCTCATTGGTATAATCCTCTGCTCCTGATACCCAAGCTTCTCTTGCCTATTACTGGACGATAAACCATTAATATTAGATTTGCTAACTTCCCAAATTCCATTGCGATTCTTCCTTATTCCAAGTTTCAGAGGGGTTGGACCATCTGAGCAACCTTCTTGTTTAATCGGTGTTAGCATTTCCATCTTGGGCTTAATCTCATCAACGGTGGGTAAGAGACTACCATCAGGTTCATGCCATTGTGAGAGTTCCCCTAATTCCCTGCGCTCGCTGTCATTTTTGAACTTCCCACGCCATGAACCATCAGGCTTCATTTCAATCTCAGTCAACTCTTCATCACAATGTTTCATCTGCAATCCAGGAAGACAATCTTTACAAATTTACTAGATGTATCGAAACATAGAAATCATCAAGATTTCTAATATCTATAAAAAAATTACCTTTGATGTGATACGGTTAAAATAAGGATCCACGATCATATGCTCAAGAGAGTAGTTCTTCAGACAAATAGGACATTGCCACTGAAGTTAAATGAACCACAGAACAAATAAACTCAGTAAAGAATAGGCACAACCCAATTATCTACACTATGATAGGATACCTGCCTTTCTGGAACGTTGATTCAGCTCCACAAACACCTCAAGGTCAAAACATCCCATGTGCACACAGGGTTTAAATCTCCCAGCAACTTTCATCCTCGAGCCGCTCATCTAATGACACAAGCAGAAAGGTAACACCACTCGGTCTGTAAAACTATGTGATTGCAACAACCTCTTAAAAAAATGAGCTACAATCCATTAAAGTGACTTACCGGACACCTGAGATTAACACCAAAAAAATCTGCAACAACCTCAATGTCACTGTCACTGTCGGCATTATCATTTCCAGTTGCACCTCCAATGCATCGACGTACTCGCGCAAGAGCATCTTCAAAAGGCTCACCTTTAGCCTCCTCTGGTATCATATTTAGGACCTAGATGAAAAATTAAAGTCAATTCAAAGGAAACTCCCTGACCTCGAGCACATATATCTAATGTTCTGAACACTGACGAACACTAGAAATAGTGATTCATATAGTGAAAAAGAAGGAAAACTATTTTGCAGCATGACAGACTACACGTAAGAAAACAATAGTGGTCAAATCAATTCTGCTATTGCACCATGAATTACATAGGACCAGATTTAGTGACTCGCATCAAAGATAACAAATCTCAACACTTTAGCTGACAATCAAAATGGAAGTGGGAAATAACTATGTATAACTTCCAGTACAATCATAAAATTCCTTCAGAGGCCAATACGCTGTCTTCTACTCGCATAATCAATGCCATTTTAAAAATTAAATCCATGTCTGCATCTGCTCCATGCATTGACTAATGTTTTTTTAATGTTTCTGGTGCAGTAAATACAAGTACCTGTCGCAGAGTCCGTCGCTTTACAAGTCTTACACCCAAACAAAAACTGCGGGAGTCGCATCCATTCAAGGATATCTTGTTAATCCCATCCCTAATACAAGGTGTAATCTGCCAAAACAGCAAGAGTTTAATTTTTGAGAAAGCATAGTGTTACATGACAAGAAAGAAATGTTGCTGACAGGGATAGAAAACATACAATGGGTCCATCATCACGGCCATTGGCCCCCAGAAGCTGTGACCCGGGACGGTTAATAGCACGAACAGGTACACCTATAAGATGGTAACGATTTAACCATGAATTCATACCAGCTAGCAAAGAGAAAATTTACTGATATTTATAGTACAAATGAAATTAGATACATTTTGAAAGCAAATTTGTTCCAAGGATTTGATGTCTAACCATACATGAGTATATTTATGTGCTTGAAACCCATGTTACTCATTTTACTAAGGAGAAGCTAATAACAATTTACATATCATGCCCAAACTGTGAATTTCACTCGCATACCATTGACCTGCAGATCAGCATATTGAGGCCACTGCATCCTAAATAGAACTTTGTCATTCAATAGCATACACCAAGCCTGAAAACAGAGTAGAGTGAACTACCAATTAGAAAATACATATGTGTATATAACATTACGTATCTAACTTACTTGTAAAACCAACAACCTGAACATCGTACTCAAGTTTCACCAATAAGTCTTTGTCTGCCCTTGTTATTTGAAATGTTCTGTCCACACTCTGCATTGGATTTGTGCTGAAAATTTTGCAGAGTATAAGAAAAAGACAAACATCAATAATAAAGTTTAAGCAGGTGTTGTGAATCTGGCTAGGAAACAGCCATGATTTCTCTAAATTCTAGAAATGAAACATAAGTCCCATCAAAGGCTAGGTGACTAGGGTTCACCTCATCCCTCAATTGAAGTCAACCTCACATTCACAAACAGTATGCAGTGCTTAGCCTTAAATCTAACGCTTCATCCCTCCCCAGGCAAAAAATATTTGACACAAAGCAGATGATTTATTAGTGAGCTCATCAAAACTTATTTAAGTGCACGATGAAAGTAATGTATCATGTTGAATATTCTACTGGAAGCGCTTCAGCTTTCCAAACTAAAAGGTGCTTACTGTGATTAGAATAAAATAAATCTAAATACGATTACAACAAAAACTTGGCTACTTACCCATCAGTTGGGATGTTCGTAGCAGTCAATCTTGCCGGAAACAAAGGATGTGACACTGTCAACCAAAATCTGCACATTAAAGACAATGTAAGACAGCCACAAATATAATCTTAATCATTAATCTCACAGTAAGGACAAAAAAGGGAAAGTTCCTAAGCGTCTTACGGGTCAGCTCGGGTAAGTCGGCATATTTCACAGTAAAATGAATCAGGAAGCGGTGGATTTCCATCCATAGGCTTCTCCGGGATAATTACACAGCCGACATGCTCCCAGAAATGGCATCTTGGATCCTCGCACTGAAAGTCACAAATCATTGTTGAAACCAGAAGGTATCACCAAAATTTTAGTGAGCCATAAAACACCAAGAGCTAATGCTAACTCAGCCAGGAGTTGAGACAAATATCGTGTCACCGACTTACCTGTATCATTGACTCTGTCTCTAGTGAACTTCCACATATACACCGAACTTTAACATCTGCTGGAAAGGGATCTTCGAGCTCTCCCTTAACTTTCACATTACTGTTATTTGAACTAACTTGTCCGTTTGATGCTAAGTCCCCTGCTCCAGATGCTTGCATTCTCCTGTGGAAAACAGAAAATTTTATTGAGGTGAAACTGAAAAGAAAAGTCTATCACTGTCTACAAGAAGAAAACATGGCGTGCCATAAGAAATTCAGTGGCTAAAGCAAGCACTCACCTATATGTATCGTTCACTAGCTTTGCAACTTTTTCCCTTGCAACGATATTCTTCTTAGACCACAACCTAGCCACTGAGTAAAAGTCATGGAGACAAATGCTTATCAGAAGATGGTGCACCAGCACTGGAATTTTCTTTTTGATCACAGTTAGGCATGAACAAATAAATATGAGTGCTCAACATACCTTGCTCGTCTGAAAGAATGGCCAAGATCCGCCCAACAAGTTCCTGTATAAGCAAATTGCCAAACAAAGAAAAGATGGTTCACAACATATTAATGGTAGCCTATGAGCTCTACGCAATTTCCTGGTAGCTAAGCTGTGTAAGCTTCTACAAAAGGATACAACATATCTAAGTCTAACCAGTATAATTGGTAAAACAAAAACAACTCCAAAATTTCAGTTTAAAATATAGCCCTCTTTGCCAGGTAGATGGATATGCCAGAAACTCACATTTATCAACTCCGTTACAATTTCTAACAATACTACCTCCAAAAAACCAATAAAGGTCCAATTATTATTACAACCAAAATACCATCTTTTATGAGATGATAATTTACAGAGAGGCAACAACAGTTATAGCAAGTGAAAGACTAGCAGCAAAGTTTTAACCTGCTTCTTTCCCTGTTTAGAAAGCCCCAGCTGAGTGAGCACATCCTTGAGCTCTTTTATCCGGAAATAAGCAAGTTTCTCCTGAAAATGTATAAGATAAAACTCTGAGCTAATGTAAATCAAGATAAAACAAAATTCACTGCAAAAAAAAACAAGAACCAATATTTTGATCAACCAACAACATCAAATCAGACTCTAAGATTGACTAAACCAAAGATAAAATACACAAAAAAACAGGCATGAACGATAAATCCAAACGTAGGATCTTGAAGCCAACACAGTCCCATTATTTCCTCAATAACACATGTTGTGTCTCACCATCAATACATAAGCAAAACCTCATAATACCAAAGTTAAAGCCCTAACAACTTCCAGAAACTAAAACACCGTCCTGACCAAATTACTAAAAATCAAGCTCTCTATACTAAACTCAGTACAGCTAAAAGAACAATCCATAAGCACAAATTTGAAGCCAATACCTTGCAACTAGCGACCAAATCCATCACTTAGCACCTCAGTTAAAATCACACCGCCTTAAAATTAGTAACAAAGCCAGAAAAATTGACAGCAAACCGTCTCCATACAGCAACCGATCTAAAAACAAAAACAAGAAATGATCATTCAAAATCAAATTCAAATAATAATGAAATCCAACAAAAATTCCCAGAAACAGAACACATACCCAGGGATCGGATACTGCATATCAAATCATCAAAGAACTGATAAATCAATTTGAAAAAATAGCTTTGAACGAAGCCGACAATGTTCCCAGTTTCGAGCTTTCTCTTTTCTTTTTTCTTTTTTTTTGTTTTTGCCTTTTTTTTTTGACCAAAGAGACGACACCAACCAGATTGGAAAAATCGATTTTTTTAGAAGAAGGGTAACCGGATCATAAGCCGATTTATCAAATCCGGTTTAATTTTACTGCGATACGTCCGGGTTAAGTTCCAGTGTGCACAAACGTACAGAAAACCAAAACCTCACCTAACTTCCGTGTCCTTGTCTTCTTCTTCTCACACAGTTTCATCTTCTTTCTAGTACCATCTGGTGTATTCCGACTCGCCACGTGGAAATACATTAGCCGTTGGATCATTGGGGTCGGTTTTATAAAAAATTCAAAGACTCTGCCTGTTTCTCGGAAGCTCGAATTTTTGCATTCTTTTACATTAACTCACTTAGGCCATGCAAATGGGAATGGGTCAAGTTCTCGTCAGATACTATCGGGTACGGATTTTATCGGGTCTATAAATTTTAAATCTAACTGTGGTGTGGTATCCATAAAATTTCGGGTCGGATACAAATTCGGATTGTTTTTATTCTTTTAGGCTCAATTGTGTTTTAAACATTTTTTTCTTCCAAAATCTAAAAAAAATAACATGTAATATGAAAAATATTTGAAACAAAAACAATACAAAACATTTGAAATACCAAATTTAAATATCAAACTATTTAAAAATATGACAAAATAAACTATATTTAAATTTTAAACTACTTAAAAATGTGATAAAATATATATAAGCATAGATTTATGGGTACATGTTCGGGTCGGATCCGGGTACAGATTCTACCCATACCCATACAGGTATTTGTAAAGTTTCGGATCGGATACAAGTTCGAGTTTTTTAAGTCGGGTATATATTTGGATATTCGGATACAGATTTTTATGCCCAGGCCTAAACCCACTTATGAGTTATTATTTACCTCAAGATATCTGTAAAACGAGAAAAAAAATCAAATCATAGCAACACATACACACGCATATAGTACTCAGAACTTGTTCATTTCTTCATTGGTTTCGTTTTCTATGCTTTATAATTTATAAGAACCATGATTAGTTATTACAACATGATCTCTTTCAATCAAAGAAACAACCGCAGTCACACAAAAAAACATGTCCAGAAAAGAAGTTTTACAGAGAATGTTAGCCACAGAATACTTGTAAGTTGTAACCAAAATAAAAAACTTCTATACAGCATAACTTATACAAGGATTAAGAATTATGGACAATGAAACAAATTAACGAGGTAGTTCCGTAATGAGAGATCAAAGAATGTGAAGAGAGTGGTTAGGATTTCATCTTCCATCACCATATATGATTGAGTGAGAAATGAACATTGAGTTATTAGCAGAGGAAGAAGAGACTGATGGTGCTGATGAGGTCATAGAAGTAGAAGTGAGTACCAAAGAAGGTACTCCCATTAACACTGGAGTTGATACTCCGATTCCCGGAGTATCTGGAGATAAATCAGGCATCATTTGGTGTCTGTTTATGTATTGCACCACTTGTTCCATTGTTGGTCTTGAATCTGGTACAATGCTTGTACATAGCAACCCAAGTTTCAAAACCATCTCGACTTCCCCGGGTATGAATTTACCTCTCAATCTTGTATCTATAGCATCAACTAAAGAACCCTTTCTCCAACATTCACAAACCCACTTAACCAAATGACGTTTCTCAACCGGTATCTCCGGATCAAATGGTCTCCTCCCACATGTTACTTCAAGCATGAATGCACCAAATGCATAGACATCGGTTTTAGTTGAAGTTCCTGTTGATGTTAACTCGAGCGCCATGTAACCTATGGTTCCTACAGCAGCTGTTGCAGATAGGTTAGCTCCATGATCATCAAACCTAGCCATTCCAAAATCTCCTAAAAACCCTTGCAAATTCCCATTTAACATGACATTAGAAGCTTTGATATCTCGGTGTAAAACAACTTGATTAGCTCCTGTATGCAAGTAAGCGAGCGCAGATGCGATATCTCTCAAAATCATAACTCTTTGAGACCACGAAAGAGGCGGTTTATCCCCGTGAAACAAGTATTGATCAACACTACCTCCTTCCATATACTTAGAGACCAGTAATAACTCACCTTTTCGCCTACAATACCCGAGAAGAGGAACCAAGTTCTTGTGCTGTAAACTTCCCATTGTCACAACTTCAGCCACAAACTGTTTCATCCCTTGTTCTGCCTCATGTGATAGTCTCTTCACAGCTATATCTCCTATAATAGGCAGAGTTCCCTTAAAGACTTCTCCAAAACCGCCTTTTCCAAGACGATCATCTTTGTTAAACCCTCTTGTTGCTTTATACAAAGATTTATAGGAATAACGAAGTGGACCGTATGCTTTTTCCCATGACTCTTTAACTTCTGCATACTTCCTTCTCCTATAGATACAAAATCCTCCTAGAACCGCCATTACTATGAGTGCGAGTATAACCAGTAAAACAATAACCAGAGCAGATGTTTTTTCCTTTGGTTTGGGGAGACGAGGAACCGTGGGAAGTTTAGAGATGTCAAGGCTCTGTAACGAAGCTCTGCTTCTACTGAAACTCCACCCTAAGATGTATTGGTAACTGATCAATGAACCAGTTGCTCCCGAAAACCCGATGAAAGCTTTTCGATCGGGGAACATTGCAGTAAGATTGATGGCTCTTGACAAAAGAGGCTTACTTGGCTTCTGATTTCTTAGAGGAGCTAATGTAACATTGAGTAGATTATCTTCATAATCAATCCATACTTGTATAGGATCTCCACTCAAGAGTGTTAAGCTTTTATTCTTCCCTTCTCTGTCGGAATAATAAGAAGCTGAAGCGGACACAACGGATACTAGGTTGTTTTCATCTATTCCGACATGATTCTTGTCGATGTCGTCAAACTCTGCACTCTGGACAGTATCTAGCTCAATAGCTAAAAGATGAGAAGAAGGAGATCCATTAGTTGAGATGTTGAAGAGTCCTAAGTATTGAGTTGGATCTGCTTGTGTAAGATCTATTGATGATGATAGAACAAAGGCAATCCCATGACCACCATCAACTCCTGGTTTAGGGACCAAAGCGCACACAAAATGAGTCGAGAAAGAGAGAGATTGAGATGGACCGAAATCGAATTGGCGGTTGTAGAAAGCGTGACCCATTTGCTGAGTTGTGGCGTTGGTTAGCTGCAAAAGTCCATTAGGGGATTGGATTCTTGCAGCACCATCAAGGAGAAGATTGGCTTGGTCTTGGTTAAAGCCATTGTAGATGAAACTAAAGTCTTGTTGACTTGAAAAGGAAATAAGATTAAGAAAAAAGATTATAGAGAGAAGTAGATGCAATCTTTGAGCCATTGGTAATGGGAAAAAACAGAGACAATCCTCGTTAGGTTTCTATAATCACAAGTTGAAGTTATAAGGGAACGATTTCAAACCCAATTTTCGACGTTCCAAGTCCAGGAATGATATTCCCTCTAGGCAACAAAGAGTTGACTATAGATTTGTTTAATATACAACCGTGATAGTTACTCTAAAACTAATAATTTTCTTCGGTCTAAAAATCTATTAAAACTCCCTTGAGAAAAGTAATTGGTCTTACCCTCGTTTTGACAATGTCAAGTCGGAATAAATTAAAGCGAAATTCCCTCAAAGCAAACAATTATTGGTCTAAGATATCTATGAAATGTCTTGGAAAAGACAAAAATTCTGCAGCTATACGACTTTAGAGACGAAGTTGTGTGTTTGAGTAAGTTCCGAGTTCATAGGAAGAGGACTTGGTGTAACGTGCTTAAGAAGTATCCGTTAAAAGCCTTACTTTGTCAAACCTGTTTCTTGCTTTATTACACAAACCAATCCACTATGAAGATCGAAATGATTTCTACACTTATAAAATAAATCGAAATGATACAATTATACAAAGCAGCTGAAAACAAAAACACTTTTATTTATCAATTGTTGAAAAAGTCTAAAATCACACAATTTTTACCTAATGTTCAAATATAGACTCTCACGGGAATTTTAGTAGATTTTTGACGGTTGTACAGCGACAATCAAACAGTGGAAGTAGTCTTGGGTTTGATTGGCAGAGCTTGTAGGAGTATTAGCATGAAAGAGCATTAGCATAAAGCAGAATGGTTAGATATAAAATTAAAATAAAATTATTTAACTTAATTTATCTATATGTATTCTAAAATATCTTTTATATATATTAGACATAAATTATAAACATCATTTTAAAAAATATTTTACTAAATTCTTTATTATAATACTATTTAACAAATAATATGACAAATAAACTAGTATTATATGTATAAAGTTTTAATTTTATTATAAATTCTAAAATTTAATATGTTAATATTGTATATAAATTATTTTTGTAAGGTATATATAACATAATTATTTATAATCTTTTCAAATTTAAAATCAAAATTTAATTGATATATTATCTGATTATAATATTATTTTAAAGTATAGAATAAATAAATTAATGATAAATATGTATTAAAGTAATTAAAAGTTTATATAATTCGTTTTTATATAAGTATGAAAATCAATGAGTTGTATAATTTTATTTTTTAATTTTTTTATATATATATTAGAGGTAAATGCTCTGAGAAAGCTCTATTGGAGAGCATTTAGGGTGAGAGCATTAGCATTTACTAAATGCTCTGCTTAATGCTTTGTCAACTAAACTTAATTGGATAATAAAGAGCATGATGCTCCTCTAAATGCTTTGCCAATGAAGTCTATATTTCCACTTTCAGCCATGTTTGTTATGACCATTTAACAAATTAGTTAATTGATTAAGGTTAATTAAGTAGGCGAGTTATACGAGCTAACTCGTAAGCAAATACTACATTTTTACAAATTTAAAATACTATGGGTAATTTGTAAACTTACTATTAAAATTACCAACCAAACCATATATTCTTTTGTAAATATATATTTCATTTAATGTTTCATAACAAATTTATTAGACTTTTTAATATCTATATAGCATTTTAATTATTTTTTTAATACTTTAAAGTTTTGAATGATTTGTAGTATTATAAATTTATTTTGTACTAATTGACAAGCTAATTCATTTAGTTCACAATAATCTACATGCTATGAGTTTGAGCAAATGAGTACAAATTTATACAATAAATGACATGAATTAAATTAAGTCGTGGAACACTCTAACTGATGATGAATTTTGAATCTAATTGAGTGAACTAGCTCATTTTGACACTAGTAAAAAAGTCATTAGATCCCAACCTACTAAATGACTAGCTAAATAGATTGGGTTCATCCCTTCGGAGAATGCCACTCTCAATAAGTAATGCAAAAGCACAACCAAAAGAGATTTCATCGTCCATTCTCATTGTTTATTTATTCGCAAAAATCGCGAATGGTCATGGTTAAATACGAGAAACTTTTATTTTTGGTCAAAAACAAAATACAAATATATTTTTTAAGATGTTGGCTTAGGCTAATATCGTTTTATATATATGGAAATATTTGAGTTTTTGAAATGATAATTTAGTTAATATTTACACAAAATGTATGAATCAAATTCGAAGTATTCCACAAATTAATACTTTAAGGTGCATTCTATAAAATTGGTAGTATAATCTTCAATTGGTACTAAATAATAAAATCCATATAGAGTTTGAATATTTTTGATATATTTTTTTGTTGAAAAATATATTTTAGATTATTTCAATCACCCTAACATGAAAAGTTGAATCTGAAATGCACATACCTAGTAGGCATGCCATTAACTTCCATGGTACATAAAGGAACAAATGCTAAAGAAAAAGTTGATTACAAAAAGCATCGTTTAATACAAATAAATACAAGTATAAGAGATCCATTAAAAATAAAAGAGTTTAATTATAGGATCCGTAAAGCTTCAACACCGTTTCTTCTTCCTTGTTCTCCGCCGCTCTCTCGCTCCATGAGAGATGCTATTCACCTCACACAAGCTTACCTTCTTCTTCTTCTTTTCTCTTACCACCATTCCCAATTTCGCATCTCAATCCCATACGTGACTTCTCTCTTTCTCCATTCTCCAACTTTTGTCCCGATCTCTAACCAGATCGTCTTCGTCGGAGAGGAATCAAACAAGCCTCGCATGTACTTAATCGGTGTATAGAGCTGATTTATGTGTCTCCGAATCCCTAATTTCGTGTAAGATGTTCCTTAGAAACTTTTGATTCCTCTTTAATAGCAATGGTTGATAAGAACAGTTCTGCAATCGGTTACGTAGCTCGGAATCTATTGCTATGCTTATTCGTCATCACAACGATACTCTTTGCTCTCTCTTGTTACTTTGTGTTACGTTCCACTGCACATAATCGTTTCCTTAGCTCCACATTTCCATCGAAATCATTCAAGAATGATGTGAATGTGAAACAAGAGAACGAGAATTGTAGATGCATTAAGGATCCTCTTAAGGTTTATATGTATAACATGGATCCTGAGTTTCATTTCGGATTGTTGGATTGGAAACCTCAAGGGAAGGATAGTGTATGGCCTGATATACAAAAGTATATACCTCCTTATCCTGGAGGTTTGAATTTGCAACATAGTATTGAGTATTGGCTTACGTTGGATCTTCTTGCTTCGGAGTATCCGAATTCTCAAAGGGAGATTGCTGCCAAGCGTGTTCGTAATTCTAGTGAAGCTGATGTTATATTTGTTCCGTTTTTTTCTTCGTTGAGTTATAATCGGTTTTCGAAGGTGAATCCTCACCAGAAGACTAGTAGGAATAAGGATTTGCAAGGGAAGCTTGTTAGTTTTTTGACTGGTCAAGAGGAATGGAAGAGATCGGGTGGTCGAGATCATGTGGTTCTTGCTCATCATCCTAATAGTATGTTGGATGCTAGAAATAAGTTGTTTCCTGCAATGTTTATACTCTCGGATTTTGGAAGGTATCCACCTGCTGTGGCTAATGTTGAGAAAGATATCATTGCGCCTTATAAGCATGTTATTAAAGCGTATGAAAACGATACTTCTGGTTTCGATAGTAGAGAAATTCTGCTTTATTTTCAGGGTGCAATCTACAGGAAAGATGTGAGTTCTTCTGCTACCTTGCTTTAGATGTTTGAATTCTGAGATGTTACCGTAACATGTTAGAGTCCTATTGCACAAACACTAAAATATGGTTTTGCTCCATGTGTCACATGATCTCAGGGCGGGTTTGTGCGGCAGGAGTTATTCTACCTCTTGCAAGATGAGAAAGATGTGCATTTCTCGTTTGGGAGTGTGAGAAACGGAGGCGTAAACAAAGCAAGTCAGGGAATGCACAACTCCAAGTTCTGCCTCAACATTGCCGGAGACACTCCTTCATCAAACCGTCTCTTTGACGCTATTGCCAGTCACTGCGTACCTGTCATTATCAGTGACGACATTGAGCTTCCTTTTGAGGATGTTATTGATTACTCTGAGTTCTCAGTGTTTGTTCGCACCTCTGATGCCTTGAAAGAGAACTTTCTGGTTAACTTGATAAGGGGAATAAGCAAAGAGGAATGGACACGGATGTGGAATAAATTAAAGGAAGTGGAGAAATTTTACGAGTTCCATTTTCCGTCTCAGGCAGATGATGCTGTCCAGATGATATGGCAAGCGATAGCACGCAAAGTTCCCGGTGTTAAAATGAGGGTTCATAAGTCTCGAAGGTATTCTGGATTTGTTTCTGAGACTGGGAAAGAATCAAAATGGTCACTGATACCCCGGAGTTTCTGGTGAATAAAGATGAGATTTGTTTTGTTTTTCCTCATTTTCTCAGAGGCTTTGACAGTGACATCAAATTGTTTTTGTGTAGAGATATAAGTTTATGTTGGATCACATGAGTCCACTTTTTCTCCAAATCATAGGTTATATAGACAGTCTTCATTCTAATTTTATTTCTGATTTTATCTACAGAAAAAAGAATAATCTTGTAAGTTGATTTGTTAGTTGCTCATTTTGATTTTCTTTTTTCCATGTATGGTGAACATTATATCATGTTAGTTTAATTTAAACGCTGCTTACCTACAAGAAGATCAGATAAGGCTAGCTGTTTTATTTTGTAGGTGAGTACATGATCAACCAACAACATAGTTAACATTTTAAGTACAAAAAACATTTTAGTAGTCAGAGAGATTTAGATGCAGAGCATATAACAGTTTGTTAGATCTTATCTTCCAGGCCCGTCGATGACCGTGTGAGTAACAAACATAGAAAATGATGAACTTCTTAAACTGGGGATCACAATGGCAGATGATGCTTCCATTGAAACTGGCATAAAAGACCCAATACCTGGAGAATACAGCAAGAATTCGGGCAGAGGTAAGTCCATGCTTAGGTATTGCACCACTTGTCCCATGGCAGGCCTAGATTCCGGCATAGCATTTGTGCAGAGCAACCCAAGTTTCAGAACCATCTCGACTTCCTCAGATAAGAATTCTCCTCCCAATCTTGGATCCCTGGTCTCGAGTAAAGAACCCCGTTTCCAGCATTCACAGACCCACTTGACCAAATGACGTTTCTCAACCGGCATCTCGGGATCAAATGGTCTCCTCCCACAGATTACTTCAAGAAGGAAAGCACCAAAGGCATACACATCTGTTTTCGTAGAAGTTCCCGTTGTTATTAGCTCAGGTGCCATGTAACCTATGGTTCCCACAGCAGCTGTTGCAGATAGGTTGGCTCCATGGTCGTAAAACTTCGCCATACCAAAATCACCTAACCGTCCATTGAACTTAGAATCTAACATGACATTAGAAGCTTTTATATCCCGGTGCAAAACAACTTGCTTGGCTCCTGTATGCAGGTAACTGATAGCTGAACCAATGTCTTTAACAATAGAAATCCTTTGCAACCATGAAGGGGATGGGTGTTGGTTACGAAACAAGTACTGGTCAAGACTACCTTTAGGCATGTACTCAGAGACCAGCAGTAACTCACCTTTTCTCCTGCAATATCCGAGAAGAGGAACCAAGTTCCGATGCTGTAAATTTCCCATAGTTACAACTTCTGCCACAAACTGTTTCATTCCTTGCTCTGCATCGTGGGACAGTCTTTTCACAGCTATATGCCTACCTTGGGGCAGAGTTCCTTTGTAGACTTCTCCAAACCCACCTTTTCCAACACGACAATCTTTGCCAAACCCATTTGTTGCTTTGTACAGAGACTTGTATGAGAATCGGTGTGGGCCGTATTCTTTTTCCCACGATTCTCTTACTTCTGCAAACTTGTTTCTCCTGTACAAATAAACTCCTCCGAGAATCATCAGCACAGGAATCACCAATAAGACGACCAAACCAATAAGCAGTGGAGGTAATTTCTTTTTTTCCTCTCTAGGAAGGGGAACCTGAGCGAGTTTGGAGAGGTCCAGGGTCTGCAATAGTTTTTTGCTTTTACTAAAACTCCACCCAAGTATATAATGGTTACTGAGCATGTTTCCTGTTGACGCAGAGAACCCAACATACATCTTATCTTGAAAGATTTCTGACAGATTGATGGCTCTTGATAGAAGAGGCCGGTTTGGTTTCTCGATTTCTATAGGGGCCAACGAGACATTGAGCAACAATCCATCATAATCCACCCAGACCTGGATAGGCTCCCCACTCAAGAGATTTATGCTTATATTCTTTCTAAAGGCATTGGAAAAGTAAGACGGGAGGGCAGATTCAACAGATATTGGGCTGTTCACATCAATCCCAACATGAGGCTTTTCCAACTCATTAAACTCTACTGTCTTGACAGTATCGAGCTCAATAGCTAGCAAATGAGAAGAAAAAGTCCCATTTGTTGGGATGCTGAAGACACCCATGTACTGAGTTGCGTATGCAAGAGAGAGATCCATGGAAGGAGATACAACAAAGGCAATCCCGTGGCCACCATCAGCTCCCAACTTAGGAGGCACCAGTGCACACACAAAATGTGTATAGAAGGAAAGTGATGAAGATTGATCAAAATCAAATGGCTGTTTGAAGAAAGCATGACCCATTTGCAACTCTGTAGTATTTGTCAACTGCAGAAGGCCACCAGGTAGAATCCTGGCGTTCCCATCGATAAAAATATCATCAGCTTGATCGAATCCATTGTAGACAAATCCGGTATCTTGTTGACCAGACAGGCAAATCAGATAAACACAGGAGAAGATCAAAACCAGATGCAGTTTACAAGCCATTGCTGATGAAAGAGAGAGACTGAATTTCATGGATATAATTTTTCTCTCTGGTAACAAGCAATCTCTCAAGCTGCAAAACAAAGTCTACTCATAACTTCAGTCAAACTGAATTTTTCAACATTCCATGTCCTCCACATTTCGTAGAAATTACTTGGAACTAATGTCAGCCAAAACATTTATATTCCCAAAATATGCATCACAAAGTTGACTTGGTGATAATATAATCAAAGATGAGCATGACGTATAGTAAATTATTGCGTACTCTAATTGATCATGTAAATTTAAGTATTGTCGGAGAAACATCGTATGGTCTACTCTGGTTATGTTATTCCAGGGTAATCAAACAAAAGCAAGCCAAGTACTTCCCTCTTGTAGAAGTATTTCCTGCTACTCCCATAGGAAAATCTAAAGCCATGGCTCAAGCTGGTTATAGCCTTTCAGAAAGTAAAGAGTTAGATAACACAGATATTCAATGGTCTGTTCCTAAGTCACCTTTACTTTATAACAGAGACAATCCTAATCCCAGAGAAACAACAAACCAACTTTTCTTGGTTTATAACTTTGATGAATACCTTGGGAAGAGATGCACATTTTTCAGCCTAACTAAGTTTATACTACGTTTCAAAACAAATGAAGACTAAGATGAATCCAATCGTTTTCATATTAAAAATACCAAGAATTTGATTAATAAAAAATAGCTGACCAGGTCACAAAGTCACATTCTATGATCAAGAATTCTAACTAAACATAAAACAACAAGCAAACTTTTCTTGGTCAAACTTTGATAAATTCCTTGGGATGTGATGCACCACAGTCTTAGATTAGATTTTCCAGCCTAACCATGTAATGTTCCCGAAGGAAGTGAAACGCAAACAAAGTGGAATCCAGAGGCAAGTCCTATCATTTTCATATTAACTATGCACATTTTTCTGTTTGCACGGGTTCTGAGTAAAGTTTATGTTATTTATATCAACAAAGCATCTTTTTATTTGTATGCTCTGAATCATACAACATTTTTTTCAATTACATTCTTCGTAACTCGGAAATAAATTTTGTTTCCGCACAGGCAAGTTATTAAAATACAAACAAAATATGGTACAACCTTTAGTAGATCAAGACGATGGCTTCAAGTTCCTAAGTGCAGCGGCCATAATCTGAGATAAAGTCCACATGTGAAATCAAATCAGACGAACAAAGTAAACTATAGCTGTAATATGTAAAACCATACACGTACCCGGGCAGTCCCAGGATCAAACCTTCTTTCACCAACACTTCTAGTCCTGTCCTCTCTCTTTTGGGCTACACTTTTATTAGATTCATCATTGTCGTTCACTGTCAATTTTGTATCATCTTCCACTCTGTTTCTTCTGCTTCCACTGTTCTCGTTTCCTGTTGTATTAACTGCTGCTTCTATACCAGAAGTTCCCTCGGAACTATGAACCTGCTTACCAAGGGATTCTGCATCCTCTTCAATGGCTCTACTCTTGCTTCTTGTTATGCGATCACCAATATTATTTGTTTGAAGACTTTCTCCCTTCTTCGAGAATTGTGTAGCCGCTGCTCGTGCACCAGCGATTGCGGCTGTGAGACTGGTAACTTGGTCTATCTCAAGTTCTTTCTTCTCGTGTATTGTACAGGAAATAGAACCGGGGTTTAAAGAAAACGGATCTTTTGGGTCTGGAAGAGGGAATTTCACCGCAAAAGGGTTTTGAGAAAGTGTAAGGCCTCTAGCTGCTGCCACATGAATCTGTTTCATATACAAATACAGTAAGTAACTGTTACTTCCATAGAACCCCAATTCTTAAGTTTAGAAGAACTGCACGACGATTACCTTATTTTCTAAGTTATAAACGCCCTGGTACCCGCGCATCTCAAATGGAATAATCAATTTCTGGAGGAATTCATAAAATCCAATGTAAAATAGTTAACTCAAACAAAAACTGCAAACAAAAAACCCAAAAGACAAAGTGAACCTCACCTGTGGCTGCTCACATAGCCAACAAAAATCGGTTTGCCCTTCAAGCCTTACCTATTACACCAAAAACAGTCTGTGTTTGCTTAACATACATACTATCGAATAATCGATAACAACGAGCTGTTTTCATGTTTCTCAAAGAAGAAGAAAAATAGTTGTACCCCTAGAGGTAAAGCCTCCCAATTCTGAAGTTCATCACAACTGACACATCCAACAACCTCAACACATCCTATACCAAAACAAAATCGAATAAAATACGGTCCAAGGAAGTCTTCTCTCACTTATAATCTAACATAGAACTTAGGATTCAAATATTAACAAAGATATATATATATATATATATATATAGTACCTATGAGTCTTGAAACAGGGTAATGTTGGGGAAATTGAATATCTGTGATCCCATCAACAGCGTAAATTTCGCGGTAAAAATCTTCCATTGCTTTGATTGTAGCTTCATCAGGGACTTTACTAGCAGCGTGAATCCATAAACGACCTGTATTAAGTTGGTAAATCACTTTACTTAAAACCATCTTCTTATGCAAGTATCATGAACACAGTGTTGTATCATATTCAATTTCTCGTATTCTGGATTCTAATTCCGATTATCCATGATCAGTAAGTAAAAGAATCAGTAAAGCTAAACTCGGACCAAAGTCCAGAGTTGGGAAATTAGGGTTGATACCTCGAATCGGAGAAGGCCAGGACCTGCCTTCGATGCGCTTGATACCATGGACAAGAAGGGAAGCCCAAGGCTGATGCATGGTCAAACAAGGGTTCGTGTAATTCCCACGTCTCATCATCGCTAGCTCTGTTCCAAAAACCTTAAAACTTTTCCCTAATCGGAGGGATCTAGCAGATGCTGGGATAGATGAAAGTCAAGTGTCTATACAAAAGTAGAAATAAATCAATTAATAATTAATTCCTAAAAAAAAAAAAAAAAAAAAAATCATATATATATAATTAGGGAGTTCTCCCTTCATCTAAGGTGTCCACATAGGCAAATCATTTTTTTACAATTAATTTTAGTTTTAAATGTCATTTAATTCATGTTTATGTATATTTATTCTTACTTATAGGTAAAAAAAATCTAATTAAATATAAATACGAAAATAAGTCAATAAATAGCTAAAAGTAGTACATGTAAAATTAATTTGAGTATTTTATTGTTGTAAATATAATTTCAACAATAAATAGATTTTATGATAACAATACAAGTTTATATATTCAGTTTCAAAAATTGGAAATATGTACATTAAATATACATATAAGAACAAATGAATAATATATAAACAACATCAAAGAATCAAATAAAACAAATCTAAATAATTTGAATGTCAAATGTTGTTGATCTAAAGAGAAATAATATATATTGTTTCACTACAAGGATATTGAACCATCTCACTAAAAATGATGTCGTTTATGTATATTTATTGTTACTAATAACTACTACACTTTTTAATTAAATTAAAAAAACAAAAATCAGTAAATATATGTAGAGTTTAAACAAATAAGTAAAAAATAGGTTAAACAAGTAAAATAAATATAATGTCAAATTCTAAACAACGGGTTGACCTTCTTGCTTAATTTTTTTTATATATATAATCAGTTTAAGAAATTGGAAATATGTAAAATAAATATACATATAAGAACAAATGGATAAAATTATAAACGACATCAAAGAATAAAAGAAAAAAAACCTAAATAATTTCAGTGTCAAACAATTGTTAAGCAGTTGTCAATCTACAAAAAGAATATATATTATTTCACTAAAAAGCTACTGAACCATCTTAGTAAAGATGAGATAATAATATGAAAATTTGGAATATACAAGTTTTTCATTATGTTATATTTGAATTTTATGAAAGGATGAAAGATAAATTCGAAAGTGTTATAATACCATTATTTGAAAGATAAAATGTATACACTGTAAATGGTAAAATCAAAATTGTCGTTACGTTAATAAAATTATAAAACTCATGTATCACGCGAATGATGTTTTAGGATTATTTGAGTATTTTATTTCTAAACTAAAAATACAATAATGACTATATATCATTTATAATAAAATTCATTAGAAAATAATCAAAACATTATGAGTTTACATATAAGAGCAATGAATAAAAATGTAAATAAATGACATGAGATATAATCAAACAAAAATATATTAAATGATTCAATTATTAAGGCATCATAATTGAGCTTCCGCCGATTGCTATGAGGCTGAAGGTTTAATGAGAAATAGGATATATGATTTCACTAAAGGATACCAAAAAATTTCAGGAGAAAGTAAAGTAAAAGTTTGAAATATAAGATTTGTCCAAAAGAAAAAAAATATTTAGTCAATATAATTGAGTTTTTGGAAGTATAGAAGCAAAAATTGAAAACATTGCAATACCATAATTTAAAATAAATAAATAATCTTGAGTTTTGATATATATAAAGTTAAAAAATGAATGGTCGCGTTATTTATGAATTATACAACAAAATATAGAGAAAATGATATATGATTTTTAGGTAAAAGTGTACGTAGTTATACACCATGATCCAAAAAAATTACCTATTTGATAATTCAATATTTGGATCAATGATTTTAACACTAAAATCTAGGAAAAAATACTTTTAAAGTCTTTAAGAAAAAGTAAATATATTATTATACATATTACGCGATTATGATTGGTTAAGATGAAGCAACTAAAAATAAAATTATAAGTTTTTAGAAACTAAAAATTATTTATTTAAAATCAAATGCCAATTGGAAGAATTTCAAAAAAGAAAAGAAAATTTCACACTCAAATTAATGATTGAACATATAATATTATAATATGTTAATGAATGTAAAAGATATATACTAACATAAATACTTTGCAGTACACGTTATATATGATATAGTTTCCAAACATAAGAAAATAACATAAAAACATCAAAAGAAACAAAACTCGCCCAATGGGCGAGTCCAACCCTAGTAATAATAATACAGTATTCTATAAATTAAAATCGATTTAGATAAATCGTGGTAATTTTTTTTATATTAAACTATTGAAGTAAAAAAAAATTAATAACACGATAAAAAAATAGATTTTGTTTTGTACAAAAGCTAAGACATCTATAAATTAATATCTTTGTAAATTAATAAAGTATTATAATTCTGACATTATTATTTTATTTACACAACTTTTTTCAGTATATTATTTCATCAACCGGACGATTCTACGTTACACGACATTATCAATTTATAAAACAAAGTTATTATATAAGAACAAAAATCATAATTTTGGATTAATTGATTAAAATTGACCAAAATATGTCATATACCGTTTTTAAAATAACAGTTATTAAACTACTTTTTTGTTCCTAATAAATTTCACTTTTTACCAATTAGACCAATATTTATCTTAATGGTTATCCAAACTAATTCGGTTATAAACCACCAAAGAATTCAGATATCCAACTTGTATCTTATTTTTCAACTACGATTGAAAATAAGATATGACAAGCATCCAATACAATATTTTAGAAATGTTATGAGAAGATAGAAGTATGTAGTAGTATTGATTTGTAATTTTTCAATCGAAGTAGTAAATTTTGATTTGTTGATATTAGTTATTAGAAAACCATTGAAAAACTATTTAATTTTTCTTTTTAATCCATTTTATTGCATACAATCAGTTTTCACATTCAAAACCCACACAATTGCATACCACAATAAGATTACATCCATTTTTGTTTTTGTCTATTGCATACTCTAGTACTCCCTCCGTTCCTTAAAGATAAATGTTTAAGATTATGCACACTTATTAAGATAATGCATTGATTTCTACGAAATATAGTTTTCAATAAAGTTTGACCAATAGTGTTTCAGTATTTGTGTTGAATTTTATAAAAGTGCATAGAAAACAGTAAAAACTCTATCTTTTTAGAACAAAATTTTTTTTGTAAAGTTTTTATCTTTTAGGAACAGATGGAATACAAAGTACTGTATGTATGCCGTAATAAAAGATGTCATATTGATCGGTCGGATCTATTTTGTAATGACCAACCATTCAAAGCCTAAATTAAATTGAATCCATAAGCAAATTCCAAACGTTTTCATATCAAATACCAAGAATTCAATTAAAGCAAATACAGCTGACCTTTGATCAAGTCATTCTTCAATTCATAGGCTATGAATCATAGCTCACCAATATTCCAGTTTTGGCGACGACACTTTATAAATTTGACTTCTATATATTAACTCCCTCTCTCTGTTTTTTGTTTGTTTAATTTTTCAGGATGAGCTATTTAAATTTAGATCCAATGAAATTTATTACCCAATAAAACACATCTGCATCAATGGACATTCAAACTGTGAATTTATTAAAACTCTAAATATAGCAGGTTTTTTCAAACTCAAATATAAGAATCAGGAAAAGCTGAAGTAGCATATCAATGATTTACTCTGAAAATCAACATTTATAGTTACTAGAAGACATACAATAAGTAAACTAATGAAGAATCATAGATTCCTTACAAATTCCGAATGAGGCTCAAGAAGAGACTTTTGTTACAGAGTTGTACACTCAATCAATTAACCTAACTTCATTTCTTAGTGAGAATACACAATAGCAAAATATATAGAATATCGACCTAATCAAAATATAAGATCTTTGAGCAAGACCTAATTATAACAATAGAACATCAATGGATCTACTCCATAAGAAGGTGTCTGATTCCACGACTGGACAAGTGGGTTTTGTGTCAGAATGTTGTTGTTGCTGCAACTTCTCAAACCAATACCATCCCCACCAATTCCTTGTCCCCCAAGTAAACCCGTACTCATATCGTTATACGGACTCAACGCTTGATCAAAGCCTGAAGCAGAGTACTCGGACAGTTGTGTAAAAGTAGCATTGTCATGGTTATACAAAAACATCGAAAACTTGTTCTGATCATCTGTTGCGAAGCCACCAGAGTTATAAACATCACGACTCATGTCCATACTTGACACACCACTCATGAGATGATGATTCGTTAATGATTCTTACCCTTGTTGATGAGTAATCAATGGATCATTGATGAGTAATTCGGTGCCAGAAGAAACCCTAAAGTTGTTGTTTTGTTCAGTCCTTGATGATGCAACCGCAAGGCTCTGATCATGGTTGGAAAGAAGCCGAAGCTTGTCTTGAAATATCCTTAAACAAGTTTCCAACGAACGCTCCATCTCCAAGACATTTAGTGAGAATTTGTTGTCGATAGATTTCTTCTTCTCCTTGTTCATCTCCTTGTTCAGAAATTGAGAAAGGTTGGTGCTTTTCTTGCGTCTCTCTCTGTCGCTTAGTTTAATAAATCTCTCGGCCATGTCTCTGACTTTGGATTGATCTTCGGGCCATGTGTTTATGAGTTGTCCATCGGAACCGTAATAGATGACACAGACTTGGACGTCGCATAGGGTTGAAAGCTCGAAGGCTTTGTTGAGAAGGGTTTGTTCTCTCATGCCCAAATTCGTCGTCTTCCTTTTTTGCAGCCGCAATATTGAATGAGGAGGAAGGTGGTTTCTTGAAACAGGTTTGCTTTCTCACAGACAATGTGGGTTTAGAATCCATTGTTTAGGTTAATCAGATGAGAGCGAAGAGAAGTGAGATTAGAGTGGATAATGAATAAGGTTTTACTTTATAAAGTTTTTAATTTCCTTTTTTGGAGTATATATGTTCCCATATTTCCATTTTCTCCGATTAATATAGCCGTTGGGATTTTTCATTATTTTTTTTTGGGGTCACAATGTATTTTTCATTTTTCAGCAATTGATTGTAGTGAAAAATCATTTTTTTGTTGTTTTTTTTTAAGTAATAATAATTCACTCTTCTCAATTTAAAAACGATGAAGAAGCAAGATCACACAAACTCAACCAACAACATAATTAATCCACCAAAAAATAAAACATTTAGGTAGCAAAAGAGATATAGATGCAGAGAATGCTTGGAACTCATCTCCCATGATCCAAGACCGTGTTAGTAACAAACATTGATGATGAATTGGGGACACCAATGGTAGATGATGCTTCCATTGGAACTGACTCAAAAGCCCCAATACCTGGAGTATCCGTGGAGAAATGCGGCAAGGGTATGACCTTGCTTAGGTATTGCATTACTTGTTCCATGGCAGGCCTGGATTCTGGCACAGTATTAGTGCAGCGCAACCCAAGTTTCAGAACCATCTCGACTTCCTCTGATACAAATTCTTCTCCCAATCTTGGATCTCTTGTCTCAAGTAAAGAACCCTGTCTCCAGCATTCACAAACCCACCTGACCAAATGACGTTGCTCAACCGGAATCTCGGGATCAAATGGTCTCCTCCCACAAGTTACTTCAAGAATGAAAGCACCAAACGCATACACATCGGTTTTCTTAGAAGTTCCCATTGCTGTTAGCTCAGGTGCCATGTAACCTATGGTTCCCACAGCGGCTGTTGCAGTGATAAGATCAGAAGAGAGACTTGAAGTAATAAGGGAAGAGGAAGTTGGTTTAGAGTTAACCATCGGTTAAATAGTTTGTTTTGTCAGTTAACCATGGGGAGAAGGTTTGTTACCGAAACGTCTGATATATAAAGAAGTATTCAAGAGAGAGATGGATTCATTCATGTTCATCATCTTGTAAAGCATCTCTGTACTTGGTCTTTGGATCAATAATCACGATTTGTTCTTCTTTTACATGAAAAGACTTATCAATTGGTGCGGTGAGCTTGTCTACAGATGCAAACGAGATAAAAGAGAATGGATCAAATTGGTGTATTGGAATCGAAGGTGGTCAATCTTGACGGAGCAATAACTAGACTCGGCAAAGCGGTGGATTCATGGACGAAAGAGACCAAGGAGGGTCTAAAGTCGGTGGAAACTAAGCTTGAAGAAGTTGTGAAGTTGTTTAACCAGAGATATCAACGATCAGCGATTCCAATTTTCACAGGTGAAAAAGGTGATGATCTGCGACAATGGATTTCGGAGGTGGAGGAGTTCTTTCGTCAAAAGGATTCCAAGGACTTGGACAAAGTGAAGATGGCACAAATAGTAATCGAAGGTGAAGCTCTAGTTTGGCTTCAATGGCGACAGTCGTTCTGGCCTTTTCACAGTTGGGAGGATATGAAAAAAGCCTTCTTGTTGCGATTTGGTGACGACGATGATCCGGAGAAGATCAGATTGCTAGATAGTAATGAGCAATTCTTAGAGCAGTGGCGCAAGGACAAGGCACATCGCGATGCATCAAAGATTCAGACGGAGAAGACAACAATCACGTCACTTGCATCAGTTCAAGAGGAAGAAACGCGTAAAGAGGAGAAATTGATTCAAGATCTTGAAACTTCTGGGTCTATAAAGGTACCAATTCCGAATTTGGAACCAAGCTTTCAATTGTGCAAAGAATCATTGGTTGTTTGTGAGGATTCTCACTCTAGTGTTTGGTATGGGAACTTGTTGGGTCAACAAGATAGCTTACACGTTTCAATTGTGGAAGAAAGGGGTGAGTTGTGTCAGAAGTTGACTGATGCTAAAACCAGGAAATTTGCACACCAATTGTTCGCTAAAATGCCTCTGAGAAGAAGCAAAGGGCAACAACATTGGATGCATCTCAAATTTGCTAAGTCTTGGACATTTAAGTTCAAAAAGCGAGCTAAACTGAGTGAGATGAATGACACCAAGCAGCATAAATGTACGATGAAGTTTGGAAAGACACAAGATTGCCTTGTTGGAGATATGACATGTCACGTAGAGAGTGTTTATGGTTGCATTCCGCTGGCATTGCTCAGAGTTAAGGGGCTGAGAGCTAGAAAGATGAAGTGGTTAACGTCATGGAGATTCAAGTTTAAACACAAGGTAAATCCGAGAGAGAAAAGAACGAGACATAGAGTCAAGTTCAAACAGAAGCAGCTTCAACTCACTAAGATTAGAGAAATCAAGTTTGGTACGACGAAGAAGAATGCGAGATGGTTGAGACACAAGAAAGAAGACTGTAGTTTGTGCAGGACATATTATTTTCCTGTGTGGCAGTGTTGGAGACACAAGAACCTGCAGAGAAGTAGAAGGATGCTATATTGGAGGTACAGAAAAGAAACAGAGGAAGAGGAGAAGCATTCATATTTTGGAAGGAAGCTTATGGTGTCTCAATATCTGCAAGGAAAGGGAGATTCAAGTACTCGGGCTGTTGGAAGAATAGGGAGAACCATAAAGCTTGATACGACAAGTAGCTACTGCGTTTTGCATCAGTGGAGAGTTACACAGGCACAAACACATCGTTATGTCGAAATTAGACATCGATTTGTTTCAGTTTTGCCACCCAAATGGGTACACATTCAGCTTGAGTACAAGCTATGTTTCTTAAGCATTGGTAGTTGCACAACAGTGCATTCCTGGAGTTGTTGGAACGTGATTGATACATTGCTATTGGAGTGGCATAATTCCATATATGTGCTTGCGGATTGGTTCAAGGAACAGTTCTCATATAAGGACACAACCACTCATGATCTCATTAGCGATCAGTGCTTGGACGGAGATGTTCCGCTATGGCAATCAACTTCGGCAACAGTAGCAAAATCTTCTCAATCGATTAGATTAGAAAAAAATGGTTTCGATAAGAAGTTGTGGTTGGTGTTACATGACATGGGCAGCGAGACAGAGGTAGACCTCGGGATAGAAAATATGGTCAAGGGTAAGCATCAGGGAAGGGAGCTTATGCAATCTCGTCCTCTCCTGCAAAAGGAAGATTCTGGTATTTTTGTTGTTACTACAGAATATGGCAATGGAAAGCAACATCTTCAGTCTGCCAAAACTGTAAAATTCCAAGTTTGGCATCGCTGGAAAACCAACAACAGACACTTGCTGCCACCAAAGGGTACAAAGAAGACTATGTGGTATTACAGGAGGTATTCAGATCAACAAGGATGGGAGGAATGGGATATTTTTGATCTTTCAGAAATTTTGATAGTGACAACGCATAAGAAGTGTGTTTTACACACCTTGTGGCAAGGGAAAGGTTTGAGAATATCTACGCAGCTGTGTGGCATTCTCTTCACTAAAGAGTTTGAGTTGAAAGTAGTATTACTAGAAAGAGTAAAGTGGGTATAGATTGACATGATAGAAGCGTTGATACAATGGTTGTTGCAAGTTTTGTTTCCTGACAAGAGAAACCTGCTACATATTCGTATACATGCTCGGGCATTTGTTAGGAGACAAGAAGCTCCTGCGTTTGTTTTGAAAGGAGAGGTTGGAACTTTGGAATGCATCAAATATGAAGGGCCATAGTGTATATACTTCGAGCAAGGTTACTCGCGTGTTTTGACTCCTTCTAATTCCGTCATTTTCGTGCTTTCGTCTTGAGGAGCAATTCCTCTGTTTTTGTCGCGTACAAACACAGGCCTCATCATTTCTCTTCTAAAGCTTGAGGACAAGCTTGTCTAAATGGGGGGGGTATTGATAAGATCAGAAGAGAGACTTGAAGTAATAAGGGAAGAGGAAGTTGGTTTAGAGTTAACCATCGGTTAAATAGTTTGTTTTGTCAGTTAACCATGGGGAGAAGGTTTGTTACCGAAACGTCTGATATATAAAGAAGTATTCAAGAGAGAGATGGATTCATTCATGTTCATCATCTTGTAAAGCATCTCTGTACTTGGTCTTTGGATCAATAATCACGATTTGTTCTTCTTTTACATGAAAAGACTTATCATGCAGCTGAAGGGTCATGAAACCCGGCCATACCAAAATCTCCTAACCTTCCATTGAACTCAGAATCTAACATGACATTAGAAGCTTTTACATCCCGGTGCAAAACAGCTGGATTGGAGCCTGTGTGCAGGTAATTCAGAGCCGAGGCAATGTCCCTAAGAATAGAAATCCTTTGCAACCATGAAAGAGATGGGCGTTGGTTACGAAACAAGTACTGGTCAAGACTACCATTAGGCATGAACTTAGACACCAGCAGTAACTCACCTTTTCTCCTGCAATATCCGAGAAGAGGAACCAAGTTCCGATGCTGTAAATTTCCCATGGTTACAACTTCTGCCACAAACTGTTCCATACCTTGCTCTGCATCGTGGGATAGTCTTTTCACAGCTATATCCCTACCTTGGGGCAGAGTTCCTTTGTAGACTTCTCCAAACCCACCTCTCCCAAGAAGACCATCAATGCCAAACCCATTTGTTGCTATGTACAGAGACTTGTAGGAGATTCGATGTGGGCCGTATTCCTTTTCCCACGGTTCTCTTACTTCTGCGTATTTTTTTCTCCTGTGCCAATAAAGTCCTCCGAGAACCATCAATACTAGGATCACTAATAAAATGACCAACCCTATAACCAGAGGAGAAAACTTCTTCTGTTCATCTTTAGGAAGAGGAGCCTGAGGAAGTTTAGAGAGGTCCAGGGTCTGTATTAGTTCTTTGCTTCTGCTAAAACTCCACCCGAGTATATACTGGTTACTGGTCAACTTCCCTGTTGCTGCAGAGAACCCGACAAACATTTTATCTTGAAAAATTTCTGAAAGATTGATGGCTCTTGATAGAAGAGGCCGGTTTGGTTTCTGGATTTCTACAGGGGCTAGTGTAACATTTAGCAACGATCCATCATAATCCACCCAGACCTGGATAGGCTCTCCGCTCAGGAGATTTATGCTTACATTCTTCCATAACTTGCTGGAAAAGTAAGATGGGAGAGCGGATTCCACAGATATCGGGTTGTTCACATCAATCCTGTAAGGATTGAAACTTGCGGAATTGCTAATCCTAACTCGATCTATGAACTCTTGTTGTGCAGATGATGGAATCGCATAAACGTAACAACACAAGCACTCGAGCGTTGGGCTTAGTACCGACCCAAAACTCGCCGGTGAACTCGTCACCGGAACTCCACTAGATCAAGAGCAAGAAGCTTACACACACCTTCAATGGTGGTTCAGTTTCAGAGAGATTACACGAAGAAAAGATTACAGAGAGAAGAGAAAGATCGTATCCGGCTTCTAATTTTTCTTTTTCGTCAAAGTTGTTGTAACTAACTTTTACCTCCTTCTTTTCTTATCTTGATAACAATACTCGTGGGCTTGATCTTCTGATTTATGATTCAGCCCAATTGTTCTATCTTCTGAGTGGGCTTCGACTATGGCCCATTTTGTGTCTGGGTCCAACAACAACAACAACCCACAAACTCCACCTTTGGAGTCAGACACCCAACACACGAACCCTAATCACTTTTTGCTTCTGTTCTGCTCTCTTCTTTTGACCTAGCGGCGGAGGCATCGAAACGTCCTTGTTCGATGTTTGTCTCCGACGGTCTCCTCACTCTTTCCGACCGTAGTCATCCTGCATCTCCTCCAACTCAGGTATTTCTCCGATCCTTCTCTCTCTTCGATCCTTGTTGAAACCAGTTTTGATGCGACTGTTCAACATCCGAGATAAACACTGAGCTTTAGATGCTTTTCAGTTTAGTTTTCTTCTGATTCTGACCCTTTCTGATCCCTTCCTGATCTGAATTGCATGAACCTTTTGACGGAGACCCACTGACCTTTCAGACGATGCGACGATTCGGATCCCTTCGTTCTTTCCGATCTTCTGACAAATCACAGTGAACTCAACCACTGCAAACCCCCTCTGATTCAGGTAACCTCTCCGTAGAAAACCTTTGACCTCAAGATTATTACCCACTCATAATACCTCTGAACTTAAAACGATCTCCATACCTCATCTGAAACCCAGAAACTGTACCTTGTCTTCATCGATTGTTTCAGAACGACGATTGAGTTGATGACCCTTCAACTTCCTCTCTTTGTTTCTGTGCAGATACTCCACCTGGAACGGAAGACCACACGCTTCCTTCCATGTTCTCACAGGTAACTCACCAAAAATCTCAGATTTAACAAATCATCACTGAGCATTTTTTTTTTTCTCTTGTATTCCAGTGTATAACACACAAAGTTTTGACATCACTGACTGATCTCTCTGTTTTATGTGAGACGAGCTGGAACTGGAGTTACCTGGAGCCGTTCAACCTGGTTAGACGACGTTGAGCAGATCACAGCACAACTCAAACTTAGGCCCAGGTAAGGCTTTAGTTAAGAAGTCAGCTGGATTCTTGCTTGTATGAATTTTAGATAGAGTAATATCTCCTGTAGCCAACACATCCCTGATATGATGCACTTTTGTTGCTATATGCTTTGTTCTCTCATGATGAACAACATTTTTAGCAAGTGCGATAGCACTCTGTGAGTCACAGTGCATCCTTACACTGTTCACAGTAAAACCCAATTCTTCACAAAACCATTTCAGCCATAAGGCTTCTTTTGTTGCTGTAGATAGAGCCATGTATACAGCCTCAGTAGTGGACAGTGCTACCACAGACTGTAGGTTAGACCTCCAGGAAACAGTATTACCCCAAACCTGAAATACGTACCCAGTAACTGATCTCCTTTTGTCCAAATCAGTAGCATAATCTGAGTCTGTGAATCCTTCCACTGAGAACTCACCATTCCTCTTAAAAGTTAGACTTAACTCGATAGCTCCCTTTAGATACCTTAGCACCCATTTCACTGCATCCCAATGTTCTCTGCTAGGAGAAGCCATAAATCTGCTGATTAAACCAACAGCAAAACCTAGATCAGGCCTGGAGCCAATCATTCCGTACATTAGACTCCCTACTGCACTGGAATAGGGTCTATCCCTCATGTGCATAGCCTCTTCTTCCCTTTGATCTTTAGGAATGCTATGTAATCTGGTGTGAGGAGCCACTGGAGTTGAAACCGGTTTGGCATCCATCATACCAAAAGTTCTTAAGACCTTTTCCAAATAGCTTCTTTGAGATAAAATAAGAGTACCTTTTTGTCTGTCTCTAATTATATCCATACCCAAAATTCTAGAAGCTTTACCTAGATCCTTCATTTCAAACTCCTTACTCAGACTTTCTTTGAGGTTCCTGATTACGTCTAAGTTTCCTGATGCTATGAGCATATCATCAACATACAGAAGTAGGTAGAATGCCTTATTAGTCTGAACATCTTTCATGTAAACACATGGATCAAAATCACTTCTGTGAAACTTCTGTGATTTCATGAATGAGTCAAACCTTAGATTCCATTGTCTAGGTGACTGTTTTAGACCATATAAGGACTTCTTTAGGAGACACACCTTATTTTCATCTCCCTTCTTAATAAACCCCTCAGGCTGCCTCATTAGAATTCTTTCCTCTAAATCTCCATGTAAGAAAGCTGTTTTAACATCCATCTGTTCTAGTTCTAGGTCTAGATTAACCACCATAGACAGCATGATACGGATTGATACGTGTTTGACTACAGGAGAGAAGATCTCATTGTAGTCAACTCCTTCTTTCTGTGTAAAACCCTGTGCTACTAACCTTGCCTTATACCTCTGATCTTCAACTCCTGGAATCCCTGACTTGAGCTTAAAAATCCACTTACAACCAACCAGCTTAGCATTTGTAGGACACTCTATTAATTCCCAAGTCCCATTTTTCCAGAGTGATTCCATTTCATCTCTAGAAGCTTGTATCCAGAACTTCTTCTGAGAGCTAGTGATAGCTTCTTTGTAGGACTTAGGCTCTAAAACTTCTATGTCATCAGCTGCAGATAAGGCATAAGCCACGTAATTTTCATCCGCAAATCTAGATGGTTTTTTCTTGTTGTTCCTGACAACTTTATCTCTAGCCAGAACATATTCTCCCACTGTAGGTTCGTAGTCATCCTCTGAGTCTGATCCATACTGATCTGACAAAGCTGATCCTGGTTCCCAATCTGATCCTGAGTCTTTACTCTCACTTTGTGGACTTGTTGGTTCTTCACTGTCTCCACCTGAATCAGATAAATCTGTTTCTGAATTTGATGGAGAAGGTCCTCTGATTAGCTTGTCACTGAAAGTCACTTTCTTCTTTGGACTATCCTTAGAGACCTTACCCGAGTTTGCAACCTCTGATGTAGTCTCTGCAGTAGTGGAAGTTAGTGTATCTTTATAAAGTTCGTGTTCATAGAACACAACACTTCTGCTAACCGTAGTCTTACCTTCACCGATGAACCTAACCTTGTAACCTTTAGTCCCTCTAGGGTAACCAATAAAAATACCCTTTACTGATCTGGGACTTATCTTGTCCTGTATAGTGTGAACATAGGCAGAACAGCCAAACCTTCTGATATGAGATAGATCACACTTAGCCCCTGTCCAAACTTCCTCTGGTAGCTTGAATTCTATAGATGAATTAGGTGACCTGTTAATAAGATAAACAGCTGTAGACGTAGCCTCTGCCAAAAACTCCTTTCCTAAACCAGTCTCAGCCAATATACTTCTTACCTTGTCCATAATAGTTCTGTTTAGCCTTTCTGCAACTCCATTCTGTTGCGGAGTATAAGAACATGTCCTGTGTCTCTTTATACCTGACGCCTTACACAGATCATCAAACTGATTATTGCAAAATTCTAACCCATTGTCTGTCCTAAGACATTTGATTTTCTTTCCAGTCTGATTTTCAACTGCTTGTTTCCATTCTGTGAATTTCTCAAAAGCTTGATCTTTGGTTTTCAGGAAATAAACCCATGATTTCTTGGAGAAGTCGTCTATAAAACTGATGAAGTATCTACTTCCACTCAAACTCTCTGGATTTGAAGGAGAACCCCAGAGATCCGAGTGTATGTATTCCAGTATCTCTTTGGTGGTGTGTTTAGCCACGGGAAAACTCAGCTTATGTGATTTGCCAAAGACACAGCTTTCACAAAAGTTAAGTCCTTCTAACTTTACCTTAGATAAGTGACCTTGCTTTACTAAGAAACCCATCTGCTTAGAGCTCATGTGACCCAATCTGGAGTGCCATAGGTTTGCATCATTTTCATCCATGCTTACTGCATTTGCCTCTGCCTTAATTACCTTAGCTTGTAAGTAATATAATCCATTGTTCCATTTTGCAGAAAAAACCTTCTTGTTGTCTTTGAAATAATGTTGTATACCATTTCCACCTTCATACTTAACACCACTCTGATCTAACATTCCCACAGAGATTAGACTCTTATCAAATTCTGGAACGTATCTCACCTCATTTAAGACAACTTCTGTGTTATCAGGATTTATGATTCGTATTTTACCAAGTCCTTTAACTTGACTTATTGTTTTGTTTGCCATCCTGACTTTAGCTCCATTGAATTCCTTTAGGTCATACAAGATGTCCTTGTCATGAGTCATATGAAAAGTACACCCGGAGTCCAAAATCCAAGCCCCAGCTGATCCCTCTGAGCTCACAGTCAGAACCATAGGCTCAGGTAATTCAAACACCACGTTTGCAGAATCTTCTGAATTTCCCTTTCCTTTGTTTGGACATTCTCGTTTCCAATGACCCTCTTTTCCACAGATGAAGCATCCTCCTTTAGTTCCTTTAGTAAACTTCATCTTGGACTTTGATCTGCCTCGACTATTAGACCTTCCTCTGTAGGTATTTCCTTTACCCTGACCACCTCTCTTGTTTGTCCTCCCTCTTGATTCCACAAACAAGCTATCTGAACCTGAAGATCCTCTGTGCAACTTACCCTTTTGTTTCAATTCCATTTCCTTGTCATACGCTGCACTAGTCACCTCACTGACTGTAATTGTTTCTTTTCCTGTTCCATATTTCAGGGTATGAACCAGAGGCTCAAAAGCAGGTGGTAAGCTGGAGAGTAGTTGGATCGCTTGATCCTCTTCAGAAACCTCCACCTTCAAACTAGACAGATCCGCAATAAGCTTTAGAAAGGTATCAACATTGTCCTCAATGCTTTTACTTTCTTCCATCTTAAAGCTAGCGAATCTTTGCTTCAAGTATATCCTGTTAGGTAGAGACTTTGTTTGATGTTCCGTTTCTAAAGCTTTCCACATACCCAAAGCTGTAGTTTCTTTCATCACCTTTCTTAAAATCCGATCACTCAAACATGTAGCAATTAGATTTCTACACCTTAGATCCTGAGCTTGTCTTTTTGGATCAACAAATGTTTCTTTTACTGCTAGAGCAGCTTCACCTTGCTTGAGTACCTCTTTAGTAGTTGTGACAGACCAACCTTCTTGTAAAACAACTAATAATCCCTGTATTTCAAGCTGTCCCAGTAGCTTGAACTTCCATAAGCCAAAATCACCTGAACCATCAAATTTTTCCATCTCGAATCTTCCTGGAGTTGGATCCATGGCTTCTGATATGTGTTTGTGTAGTTACCTGCAGATCAAAAAACACACAAGAAACACCCAAGTAGAAAACCAGTGGAGTCCACTAAACAAGAATTGAAAAGATAGGAAAAATAAACTTCACCGAAGATTAGTCAGAAACAACCTGATAGGTAAGGTACTTGTTTCTTTCTTGAACTTTTCTTCTGGATTGATGGTGTTTCCTGATTTCTTTTCTAAGATCCCTTCTCCTTGCAGATTTAGGTTACTATCACCAAGAACTGATGTAACCTTCCTCAATCTCACCACGCAGTAGCAAGCCTGCTACAGATATCTCCGATGATGAGATTCCGATCTGCTCCGATCACCAAGATAACCTTTCTCGGTAAGATCTTTGATGCCTTTAACCTTTCTCTGTTCTTGCTGCCTCTTCACCTGCTCTGATACCACTTGTAAGGATTGAAACTTGCGGAATTGCTAATCCTAACTCGATCTATGAACTCTTGTTGTGCAGATGATGGAATCGCATAAACGTAACAACACAAGCACTCGAGCGTTGGGCTTAGTACCGACCCAAAACTCGCCGGTGAACTCGTCACCGGAACTCCACTAGATCAAGAGCAAGAAGCTTACACACACCTTCAATGGTGGTTCAGTTTCAGAGAGATTACACGAAGAAAAGATTACAGAGAGAAGAGAAAGATCGTATCCGGCTTCTAATTTTTCTTTTTCGTCAAAGTTGTTGTAACTAACTTTTACCTCCTTCTTTTCTTATCTTGATAACAATACTCGTGGGCTTGATCTTCTGATTTATGATTCAGCCCAATTGTTCTATCTTCTGAGTGGGCTTCGACTATGGCCCATTTTGTGTCTGGGTCCAACAACAACAACAACCCACAAATCCCAACATGAGGCTCATCCCACACATCAAACTCTATTGTCTTAACAGTATCGAGCTCAATCGCTAGCAGATGAGAAGAAGAAGTCCCATTTGTTGAGCTGTTGAACGCGCCCAAGTACTGAGTTGGGAATGCATGAGAGAGATTCATGGAAGGAGATATAACAAAGGCCATCCCATGGCCACCAGCAGCTCCCAGCTTTGGAGGCACCAGTGCACAGACAAAATGTGTATAGAAAGAGGGTGACGAAGATGGATCAAAATCAAATGGATGCTTGAAGAAAGCATGACCAGTTCGAAACTCTGTAGCGTTTGTCAACTGCAAAAGCCCGCCAGGTAGGATCCTGGCGAGCCCATCAACAAAAATGTATGCTTGATTGAAACCATTGTAGACAAATCCGGTATCTTGTTGACCTGACAAGCAAATCAGATGAACGCAGGAGATGATCAAAACCAGATGCAGTCTAAAATCTATATCTGCAGAAAGAGAGAGTCCGAATTTCATGGATAGAGTATTTCTCTGTGCTAACAAGCAATCTCTGAAGCTGCAAAACAAGTTCTACTCATAATGTCAGGTTAAGAAGTCAAAGTCATCATAACCATTACATGTCCTCCACATTTTCCAACACTTTCTCCTAAGAAATTCTAGACAGCCAACGTAAATATATTCCCAATAGGCATAACAAATTGGATTCCATGTTAATATAATCAAAGAAAGTCATGACATAGTGCATAATCTAATCCATCATGTAGATTAAATACTGCTGGGAAAAACATTTTATGGTCTACTTATTTCCAAGGTCAACTGAAGCAAACAAAATAAAGTCAAGAACTTCCCTCTTGCAGAAAAGTCTCATGGTACTCCCAAAGGAATCTCACATAGCTGGTTCTATCATTAAGAAAACAAGAGTTAGATAACACATATTCAAAAGGGCAATTTCCAAAAATACCACATTTTTGGAAAAATTCCAAAAATACCACTTTTTAAAAAAATTCATTTTTAACATTTAAAACTAAACCCTAAACCCCAAACCCAAACCCTACCCCTTAAAACTATACTCTAATTTTGGAATAGTTAACCCAAACCCAAAAAATTTAAATTGTAAAACTTAAAAATCAACTTTTAAAAAGTGGTATTTTTGGAATTTTGGAAAAAAAGATGGTATTTTTGGAAAAAAAACTTCAAAGAGTGGTATACGAGGGAATTCCTCTATTCAAAATGTTATCCCCTTTGGTATATTCTCTACTACTTTTACAGGAATATCTTTAGTAATTCAACGAGTACCTTGGTAGTCCTCTCAACTTTTCAAGAAAGACAACAGAATACCAATTTTTCTTGGTCTAAGTGATGAATTCCTTTCAAAAGTGATCCACAAACTTTGGATGAGATTTTTGAAACCGATTAAGTATAAGTTAAAACGCAAAATAAGTGGAATCCAGAGGTAAATTATACTGTTAAACGCATTAATTACCAAGAATTTGACTGATAAGTCTCAATAAGAACACACAAAAACTTTCAATTGTTTAGCATAAAAAAAAAAACACACAAAAACTTTCAAATTAGAGAAGGAGACTATTTCTTTCCTCTAGTAAGAAAAGTCACATCTCTGAATCTCTGATCAACTCATTTCTCTGAAGAATTCTAAGTAACTTAACATAGAACAAAACAGTCCACGGTCATTTTCTCTCAGACTATTCAAATTCCTAAATTTCTCATCCAATATCCAACAATCTGAGACGCACATACCGGGAAATTATAAGACGCGGTGTTTATCAATATGTTCCCCACGCCGTCTCTTGGTTGACATTTTCGGAGCTGTGAGGTCGAAATCGTTGGCAATGTCGCCGGAAGAACGAAGACCGAGATTCCGGGACGGAGTCGCTTCAAGGTCACTTAGTTTGAGAGTGTTTAGGCGCGTGCAACTCACGCGTCAAGAGGCCCATTCTTTGGCCCGTTTTGACAACAAGACCCCATCTTAATAGTAATATGGAACATAATGTCATTTGTGTTAACCAAAGTGTGAATTTATTAAAACTCTTAACTATAGCAGGTTGAATTCAAACCCAAACATAATAAAAATTGAACAAGCATTAATTAATGATTTAGAAAGTACTCTGAATTCATAGTTACTAGGAAGACATATACAATTAGTGAACCAATGAATAATCATAGATTCCTTACACATTTCGAATGAGGCTCAAGAAGAGACTGTTGTTACAGAGTTATATAAGAAGAGAACATCATCGGATCTACTACTCAAGAAGAAGGTGTCTGATTCCACGACTGAACAAATGGGTTCTGTGTCGGAATGTTGTTGTTGCTGCAGCTTCTCAGACCAATACCATCCCCACCAAATCCTTTTTGTGCCCCAAGTAAAGCCGTACTCATATTGCTATACTGAGACAACGCTTGATCAAAGCCTGAAGCAGAGTCGGACAGTTGTGTAAAAGTAGCATTGTCATGGTTATACATAAAGATCGAGGTCTTGTTCTGAGGATCAGTTGGGAAGCCACAAGACTTATCAACATCACGACTCAGGTCTTTACTTGACACACCACTCATGAGATGATGATGCGTAATCAATGGATCGTTGAGTAAAGAAGACAATTCCGTGCCGGAAGAAGAAACCCTAAAGTTGTTGTTTTGTTCAGTCCTTGATGATGCAACCGCAAGGCTCTGATCATGGTTGGAAAGAAGCCGAAGCTTGTCTTGAAATATCCTTAAACAAGTTTCCAACGAACGCTCCATCTCCAAGACTTTTAGAGAGAATTTGTTGTCGATAGATTTCTTCTTCTCCTTGCTCATCTCCTTGTTCAGAAATTGAGAAAGGTCAAAGCTTTTCTTGCGTCTCTCTCTGTCGCTTAGTTTGATAAATCTCTCGGCCATGTCTCTGACTTTGGATTGATCCTCGGGCCATGTGTTTATGAGTTGTCCATCGGGACCGTAATAGATGACACAGACTTGGACGTCGCATAGGGTTGAAAGCTCGAAGGCTTTGTTGAGAAGGGTTTGTTCTCTCATGCCCAAATTCGTCGTCTTCTTATTTGCAGCCGCAATGTTGACTGAGGAAGGTGGTTTCTTGAAACAGGTTTGCTTTCTCACAGACAATTTTGAATCCATTGTTTAGGTTAATCAGATGAGAGCGAAGAGAATTGGAGATTAGAGTGACTAATGAATTGTGAAGTTCGGGTTTACTTATATACAACAAGTTATAAGGGTTTTAATTTCCTTTTTTGGAGTATATTTGTTCATTTAATGATTGATCCATAATTTCCATTTTCTCCAATTAATATAGCCGTTGGGGATTTTTCATTTTTCAACAATTGATTTTAGTGAAAAATCATTTTTTGTTGTAGTTTTTTCCTAGATCCGATCCGATTTCCATTTATTACGTCTAACTGTGGCTTTAAACATTTTTATTTATGTATATAGAAATATTACTCTCTTTTTTTGGGGTCTAAACATAGAAATATTTCATGTTAAGCTTTTATAGATAAAATTTAAATTGTGGGAATTCTAAAGCATGTCAATTCAAGAGAAATATTACAACTCTCTTGGCCAATTACGGTCAACAAAATTAATCCCTTCTCACATAAAAACTATGTTGAAGACAAGATGACACCGACTCAACCAACAATACAGCTAATCCTCTAAAATAAAACATTTGAGTAGCAAAAGAAATTTAGATGCAGAGGATGTTTGAGTCTCATCTTCCATGCCCTCCCAAGATCGTGTGAGTGACAAACATTGGTGTTGATGAATTGGGGACACCAATGGTAGATGGTCTTTCCATTGAAACTGGCATAAAAGCCCCAATACCTGGAGAAAATGGTGATAAATCCGGTAAGGGTAGGTCCTGGCTTAGGTATTGCATCACTTGTCCCATGGCAGGCCTGGATTCTGGCGCAGCATTTGTGCAGAGCAACCCAAGTTTCAGAACCATCTCGACTTCCTCAGATAAGAACTCTCTTCCCAATCTTGGATCTCTGGTCTCGAGTAAAGAAGCCCGTTTCCAGCACTCACAAACCCACTTGACCAAATGACGTTTCTCAACCGGCATCTCGGGATCAAATGGTCTCCTCCCACAAGTTACTTCAAGAATGAAAGCACCAAACGCATACACATCGGTTTTTTTAGAAGTTCCCATTGTTGTTAGCTCAGGTGCCATGTAACCTATGGTTCCCACAGCAGCTGTTGCAGATAGGTTAGCTCCATGATCATCAAACCTAGCCATTCCAAAATCTCCTAAAAACCCTTGCAAATTCCCATTTAACATGACATTAGAAGCTTTGATATCTCGGTGTAAAACAACTTGATTAGCTCCTGTATGCAAGTAAGCGAGCGCAGATGCGATATCTCTCAAAATCATAACTCTTTGAGACCACGAAAGAGGCGGTTTATCCCCGTGAAACAAGTATTGATCAACACTACCTCCTTCCATATACTTAGAGACCAGTAATAACTCACCTTTTCGCCTACAATACCCGAGAAGAGGAACCAAGTTCTTGTGCTGTAAACTTCCCATTGTCACAACTTCAGCCACAAACTGTTTCATCCCTTGTTCTGCCTCATGTGATAGTCTCTTCACAGCTATATCTCCTATAATAGGCAGAGTTCCCTTAAAGACTTCTCCAAAACCGCCTTTTCCAAGACGATCATCTTTGTTAAACCCTCTTGTTGCTTTATACAAAGATTTATAGGAATAACGAAGTGGACCGTATGCTTTTTCCCATGACTCTTTAACTTCTGCATACTTCCTTCTCCTATAGATACAAAATCCTCCTAGAACCGCCATTACTATGAGTGCGAGTATAACCAGTAAAACAATAACCAGAGCAGATGTTTTTTCCTTTGGTTTGGGGAGACGAGGAACCGTGGGAAGTTTAGAGATGTCAAGGCTCTGTAACGAAGCTCTGCTTCTACTGAAACTCCACCCTAAGATGTATTGGTAACTGATCAATGAACCAGTTGCTCCCGAAAACCCGATGAAAGCTTTTCGATCGGGGAACATTGCAGTAAGATTGATGGCTCTTGACAAAAGAGGCTTACTTGGCTTCTGATTTCTTAGAGGAGCTAATGTAACATTGAGTAGATTATCTTCATAATCAATCCATACTTGTATAGGATCTCCACTCAAGAGTGTTAAGCTTTTATTCTTCCCTTCTCTGTCGGAATAATAAGAAGCTGAAGCGGACACAACGGATACTAGGTTGTTTTCATCTATTCCGACATGATTCTTGTCGATGTCGTCAAACTCTGCACTCTGGACAGTATCTAGCTCAATAGCTAAAAGATGAGAAGAAGGAGATCCATTAGTTGAGATGTTGAAGAGTCCTAAGTATTGAGTTGGATCTGCTTGTGTAAGATCTATTGATGATGATAGAACAAAGGCAATCCCATGACCACCATCAACTCCTGGTTTAGGGACCAAAGCGCACACAAAATGAGTCGAGAAAGAGAGAGATTGAGATGGACCGAAATCGAATTGGCGGTTGTAGAAAGCGTGACCCATTTGCTGAGTTGTGGCGTTGGTTAGCTGCAAAAGTCCATTAGGGGATTGGATTCTTGCAGCACCATCAAGGAGAAGATTGGCTTGGTCTTGGTTAAAGCCATTGTAGATGAAACTAAAGTCTTGTTGACTTGAAAAGGAAATAAGATTAAGAAAAAAGATTATAGAGAGAAGTAGATGCAATCTTTGAGCCATTGGTAATGGGAAAAAACAGAGACAATCCTCGTTAGGTTTCTATAATCACAAGTTGAAGTTATAAGGGAACGATTTCAAACCCAATTTTCGACGTTCCAAGTCCAGGAATGATATTCCCTCTAGGCAACAAAGAGTTGACTATAGATTTGTTTAATATACAACCGTGATAGTTACTCTAAAACTAATAATTTTCTTCGGTCTAAAAATCTATTAAAACTCCCTTGAGAAAAGTAATTGGTCTTACCCTCGTTTTGACAATGTCAAGTCGGAATAAATTAAAGCGAAATTCCCTCAAAGCAAACAATTATTGGTCTAAGATATCTATGAAATGTCTTGGAAAAGACAAAAATTCTGCAGCTATACGACTTTAGAGACGAAGTTGTGTGTTTGAGTAAGTTCCGAGTTCATAGGAAGAGGACTTGGTGTAACGTGCTTAAGAAGTATCCGTTAAAAGCCTTACTTTGTCAAACCTGTTTCTTGCTTTATTACACAAACCAATCCGAGGCAATGTCCTTCAGAATAGAAATCCTTTGCAACCATGACAGAGATGGGTGTTGGTTACAAAACAAGTACTGGTCAAGACTACCATTAGGCATATACTCAGAGACCAGCAGTAACTCACCTCTTCTCCTGCAATATCCGAGAAGAGGAACCAAGTTCCGATGCTGTAAATTTCCCATAGTTACAACTTCTGCCACAAACTGTTCCATACCTTGCTCTGCATCGTGGGACAGTCTTTTCACAGCTATATGCCTACCTTGAGGCAGAGTTCCTCTGTAGACTTCTCCAAACCCACCTCTCCCAAGAAGACCATCATTACCAAACCCATTTGTTGCTTTGTATAGAGCCTTGTATGAGAATCGGTGTGGGCCGTATTCCCTTTCCCATGGTTCTCTTACTTCTGCGTATTTGTTTCTCCTGAACCAATAAAGTCCTCCGAGAAGAACCAGTACTAGGATCGCCAATAAAATGACAAACCCAATAAGCAGAGGAGATAATTTCTTCCGTTCATCTCTAGGAAGAGGAGCCTGAGGAAGTTTAGAGAGGTCCATGGTCTTTATTTCTTTGCTTCTACTAAAACTCCACCCTAGTATATACTGGTTACTGGTCAGTTTCCCTGTTGCTCCAGCGAACCCAACATACATCTTATCTTGAAAGATTTCTGACAGATTAATGGCTCTTGATATAAGAGGCCGGTTTGGTTTCTGGATATCTGTAGGGGCCAGCGAGACATTCAGAAACAATCCATCGTATTCCACCCAGACCTGAATAGGTTCCCCACTCAAGAGATTTATGCTTACAGTCTTCCCCAAGGCATTGGAAAAGTAAGATGGGAGGGCAGATTCAACAGATATCGGGTTGTTTACATCAATCCCAACATGAGCCGCTTCCAACTCTTTAAACTCTATCGTTTTAACAGTGTCGAGCTCAATAGCTAGCAGACGAGAAGAGGAAGTCCCATTTGATGAGCTGTTAAAGATACCCAAGTACTGAGTTGAGTATGCATGAGAGAGATTCATGGAAGGAGATACAACAAAGGCAATACCATGGCCACCATCAGCTCCCAACTTTGGAGGCACCAGCGCGCACACAAAATGTGTATAGAACGAGAGTGATTTAGATGGATGAAAATCAAATGGCTGCTTGAAGAAAACATGACCTATTTGCAACTCTGTAGTGTTTGTCAACTGCAAAAGTCCACCAGGTAGGATCTTAGCGATTCCACCGGTAAAAAGATCTGTTTGATTGAAGCCATTGTAGACGAACCTGGTTTCCTGTTGACTTGACAAACATATCAGATTAAGGCAGGAGAAGATCAAAACCAGTCTACAAGCCATTGTTACTGAAAGAGAACGTCTAAATTCCATGGAAATATGTTTTCTCTCTGGTAAGAATCAATCTCTGGAGCTGCAAAACAAGGTCTACCCATAACTTCCGGATAAGAAGTCGTCAAACACAAATTTTCAACATCACATGTCCTCTGCATTTTCTATCATTTTTCCTAAGGAATTGTACCCAGCCAACGCAAATACATTCCGAATAGGCATCACAAATTTGACTACTAGATAAAATAATCAAAAGAAGAAATGACAACTACCATAACAATTGCATAATCTAATCCAACATGTAGATTAAATACAGGTGGAAAAACATTTTATGGTCTACGGTGGTTATTCCAAGGTCAACTGAAGCAAACAAAATAAAGTCAAGTACTTTCCCTCTTGCTCCCAAATGGCCTTGAATTCTATCATTCAGAAAGTAAGAGTTAGATAACACATAATCAAATGCTTATGATCCCCTTTAGTATATTCTCTACTACTTACTTTGGTCGTTCCTCAACTTTTCAAGAGAGACAATCATACGTCCAGAGAAACAGTAAACCAACTTTTCTTGGTAAAAGTGAATGGATTCTTTCAAAAATGATCCACAAACTTTGAATTAGATTTTTGAACCCAGTTAAGTTTGTTTAAGTAATTATGTTACTTCCTCAAAATAAGTGGAATCCAGAGGCAAATTATACTGTTTAGGAACTAGTAAGAACACACAAAGAACTAGTTTAGGAACTTGGGAGAGTGGAGAACATGGTCCAAATCTAGACAAGGAGACTATTTCTTTCCTCTATTAAGAAAAACATAAACAAACGTATTATTATAAACTATAACTTAAGATGATTAGAGCTTTGTTCTTCAGTAATTGACCAAATCACATCTGTGATCATCTCTGAAGAGTTCTAAGCAACTTAACTTAGTACAAATCACATCTGTGATCGCCGGAAGAACGAAGGCATGAGGGAAGTCGCTTCAAGGTCACTTGGTTGGAGAGTAGTGTTAAAGCGCGTGCATCTCACGCGTCAGATTATGTTTAAATACTACATATTCAGGCCAATAATACTCCTAAATAGGCCCATTCTTTGGCCCATTTTGCCAAAAGTAATAACACACTCTGAAATACAACAAAGAAAGACCTGAAACATTCACAAGTTAGAGATGATTGTTTTGGAGAATCAACTTGTTCAATGAGATCACTCATCATCTAATGTCTTGAAGATTAACATGTAATGTAATGGATACTCGAAACTTTATATTAGCTGCCAGTGTTTGGCCTGGAGAGACTAGATTCAATGTCTTCTGAATCTGCAAATAGGTTAAGATATATCCAATGGTTGTTCATGATCCTTTGTTGGCTGAGGAAGAAGATACCGGAGTAGCTGACCAGTTTCTGACTGTAAAGGAAACTGCATCCACCACTACTGGAGTAAATGACCCGATTCCAAGTGTATATGGACAGAAATCAGGTAATGGTAAGTTCTCGTTTAAGTAAAGAACCACTTGTTCCATTGTTGGTCTGGATTCTGGAACAATGTTTGTACATAACAATCCGAGTTTCATTACCAACTCGACTTCCTCGGGTAAGAATTCTCCTACTAGTCTTGGATCTTTAGCCTCAAGCAAAGAATCTTTCTTCCAGCATTCACAAACCCATTTGATCAGATATCGTTTCTCAACTTGCATCCTCGGTTCCACCGGTTTCCTCCCACATGCTACTTCAAGAAGGAAAACACCAAAGGCATAAACATCGGTTACCGTGGAAGCTCCCATTGTTATGAGTTCAGGTGCCATGTACCCTACAGTTCCAACAGCTGCTGTTGTAGCTGCGTTACCTCCATGGTCATGAAACCTAGCCATACCAAAATCTCCTAACCTACCGTTTAACTCAGCATCTAACATAACGTTGGAAGCTTTAATATCTCGGTGCAGAACAACTTGTTCAGCTCCCGTATGGAGATAAAAAAGAGCCGAGGCTATACCTTTGAGAATCACAAGTCTTTGGGACCAAGAAAGAACTGGACACTGGTCATCAAACAAATGCTGGTCAAGACTACCGTTGGGCATGTACTCAGATACCAGTAAAAGCTCGCCTTTTCTTCTGCAATACCCAAGAAGTGGAACGAGATTCCTGTGTTTTAGACTCCTCATGCTCACAACTTCAGCTACAAATTGCTTCATCCCTTGCTCACCGTCATGAGACACTCTCTTCACAGCTATAGCTTTGTTTAGAGGGAGATTTCCTCTATACACTACTCCAAAACCTCCTCTTCCAAGAAATCCATCCTTGTGGAACCCTTTTGTTGCTATGTATAAGGATTTGTACGAGAACCGGTGTGTACCAAATTCCTTTTCCCATGGTTCTCTTACTTCCGCATACTTCTTCTTCTTCCTGTGGTAATAAACTCCTGCAAGAACAGCTATTACTATGATCGTAAGTGCAACGAGCGGAGCGATAATAAGAGAAGATAGTTTCTTATGCTCAGCTCTATGCCGAGGCACCCGAGGAAGCTTTGAGATGTCGAGTAGCTTCAATAATTCCCTGCTTGTGCTGAAACTCCATCCAAGAAGATAATGGTAGCTGATTGCTGTCCCTGTCGCTGCAGAGAACCCAACAAACAATCTTCTACTCGGAAACACTTCTGAGAGATTAATAGGTCGTGACAAAAGAGGTTGACTTGGCTTCTCGGCTTCAAGAGGAGCCACAGAAACATTGAGTACAGTACCTTCGTAATCAACCCAAACCTGTATAGGATCTCTACTGGAGAGGTTTATGCTCACGTTCTTCTGTTCTGTTTTGGAAAAGTAAGAAGCTGGTGCTGATTCGACTGAAATGGGGTTGTTCACATCAATCCCAACGTGATTATTGTTCGTCTCACGGAAATCATGATTTCGAACAGTGTCAAGCTCAACAGCAAACAGGTGAGAAGAGGCAGAACCATTAGTTGAGACGTTGAAAATCCCCAAGTACCGAGTTGGTTGCGCCTGTTTGAAATCCACAGACGGTGATATCACAAAGGTAATCCCGTGGCCGCCTACAAATCCCGGCTTAGGCACTAGAGCACACACAAAATGTGTTGAGAATGAGAGTGGTTTAAAGGAGCTAAACCCAATTGGCTTCTTGATAAAAGCATGACCCATTTGATGTTGTGAATCTTTGGCAAGCTGCAATAATCCATTGGGAAGTAATGTAGCAGACCCATCAAGAGAAAGATTTTCTTGTTCAAAGCTGTTGAAGACAAAACTGGTATCTTTTGTTGAAGTTGACAAAGAGATCCACCAGAACATCCAGAACAGAACCAATCCACCAGACATTGCTACAGATGAAACAGAGAGCTCTGTGCAGATCTTTCCTCACAGCATACTGCAACAGCTTGATAATATTAATATAAATCAACAATCTGCACATGGTTTTCAAATGTTCAAATTCAGATATTATTTTAACAGAAGTAATCCAAATTCAGTCGAAATAAACAAAGGAAAATGCTAGAAGCAGACTAACAAAGAGTTTTAAATTAATCAATACATGTGTCTTGGTTTCGGTACCCACAATCTGTTACCGGATTTTCCTCATACCTCAGCTACACTTGTATAATTTCTTACCAGGCTTAGTAAGAAAATAAGTACTTTAAAATATACCAGATCAGAAGCAATCCAGGAGCCAGTGCTGCTGATGACTACGAGAGATCTCGTTCTCTATACAAGATGTGAAGTTAATACTAGTGTACCAGAGCATCATATGCATTTACTTTTTATTGGCTTTACAAACTGTAGTGTAACAGCTTTGTAATATTATAAAAACTAAGAATTTCTTCACATTGTCAAATATTCTAATTCATACATTGCTTTAACATAAATGATCCTAGCATCAGACTCAGAAATAAAGGCAACTGCTAAACTAATGAACTTTAAATGTAGAAAAGGTACTCAAAAGTATAAGGAATCAAAGCCTAGGGAAAGCCAAGCACCCCACCTTATATAAAATATTGCAGTAGGCACATAGAATCAAGCTTAGGCAAGACAAACAGAGAGAAAGCAATCTTAACGTTTAAGTCTTCTTCTATTATCTTAAACCTTCTCATGGGAATTTTAACCAACTCTGTAGAACTCCCAAATTGCTATTATCTGAAACAATAGAAAGTTCTTTGTCATTCCTTGTAAAAAGTAACCCCAAACAATAAAGGAACATAAAAGACACAGAACTATGATCACGTGTCTCGGGCTAGCAGCTAGCCTACAAATGTTCTTAGTTCCTATACGAATTCATATGTTATGATAATATTTGAGGAAAACATCTCTCTAATACCCCAGGCCATTGCTGAATATGTCATGGATTAAGAACAAAAAATGCAGTCTTCAACAGTTTCAAGAATAAACCTCTAAAATTTACCTGTTATAGGATGAGACAACAATCTGTAAGATCCCCTTATATTATACAGTGTGGTCACGAACTTGATGATGCTCTGTTGTGAGCCCACTCAGCCCCATAGATGAAACTGAACTCATTTCAACTATTCAAGAAACCAGTGGGTAACATATGGAAATTTAACGTGATTAGTTAGAAAATCCGTCACAAAACGAGTATGGAACAACCATGAAACTCATAGCAATGACAATAGCAACATTAACCTGAACTCCATGACTTGTAGATAGAACAAAATTCAGGACAAACTGGAATATATACTCACTTGAAACGAGATTCGTATGAAGAAGTCAAGATTACTCAAATGAAACTAACCCTCCTCAGATGGAAGGTCATTCTCAGGCTTGTGGTACAAAAGTTATGTTTAGAGAAGTAACATGATGAGATCAAATTGGTAGACAGAGTAAAGGACTTGTAGACGGGACGATTAAGTACAAAAGTTCAGTGTAAATACACATCAAAATTTACAAAGCCTAACATCACTTCTACAAAAGACTCCAGCACTACTTTTCAATGCTGGATGTCTTTTGTGAAATGTCAAAACAGACTTCACAAGTGGAGCACAATGGTAAGCCTGCCAACAAGAATTACTTCACACAAGCCTAACATGGCTTTTCTCATTCCAAAGAAAAAACTAAGATTAGAGGAGAAACTTTTTACAAATGTTACCGTCCGTGCCCATGTACAATCGAGTGAGTGACAAACGTAGAGTCATTGGCCGAGGAAGAAGAGTAAAAGGATGCTGACAAGTTCTTGGTAGTGGGGGAGGTAGGGAAGGGGTTTGATCCGATGATCAGTGGGCTAAAGGACCCGATACCAGGAGAATTTGGGGAGATATCAGGCAGCTTTAGGCTTTCATTTAAGTATTGCACAACTTCTTCCATGGAAGGTCTCAGTTCTGGCACCGCATTTGTGCAAAGCAACCCTATTTTCAGTACCATTTCGACTTCATCAGCTGAGATTTCACCTTGCATTCTCGGATCTCTAGCTCCGAGCAAAGAAGCCATTTTCCAACATTGGCAGACCCATTGAACTAAAAATCGTCTATCATCTGGCAACCCAGGTTCAAGGGGTCTCCTCCCACATGTTACTTCAAGTAAAAAGGCACCAAAGCCATAAACGTCCGTTGCAGTGCAAGCTCCCACTGAAGCAAGCTCCGGTGCCATGTATCCTATGGTTCCCACAGCGACAGTTGTAGCAGGGTCCGCCCCATGATCATGAAACCTTGCCATACCAAAGTCCCCTAACCTTCCATCAAATTGAGCGTCTAACAGAACATTAGAAGCCTTGATATCCCGGTGGAGAACAACTTGGGGAGCTCCTGTATGCATGTAATTGAGAGCTGAAGCTATATCCTTGATGATTTTAAGTCTTCGACGCCATGAAAAGGGTGGTTTTCCTTCGTGGAATAAGTATTGGTCAAGACTACCATTGGGCATGTATTCAGATACCAGAAGTAACTCACCTTTTCTTCTACAGTACCCAAGAAGTGGAACCATATTCTTGTGCTTCAGATTACCCATGCTCACGATTTCAGCCACAAACTGCTTCATCCCTTCCTCTGCATCATGGGACACTCTTTTCACTGCTATTTGTCCATTGGAAGGTAGAGTTCCTTTGTACACTTCTCCAAAACCTCCTTTTCCAAGAAGTCCATCCTTGTGAAATCCTTTCGCTGCATTGTACAGAGCTTTATAGGAAAAACGGTGGGGACCATATTCCTTTTCCCAGTCCTCTTTTACTTCTGCAAATTTCCTTCTTCTGTAGACATAAGCTGCTCCAAGAGCCAACAACACTATGACTGCCAGTATTATGAGCAGAACTATTAGCAGTACTGGTGGCCTCTTACTTTTAGCTCTATGAGAAGGAACTCCGGGAAGTTTGGTGACATCCAGGGCCTGCAATGGCGCCCTGTTAATGCTAAAACTCCATCCAAGTATGTATTGATAGCTGATCAATGTCCCGGTTGCTCCAGAGAACCCAACAAACAACTTTTTATCCGGAAAAGTTTCTGAAAAGTTGATGGATCTTGACAGAAGAGGCTGGCTTGGCTTCTGAATTTTAAGAGGGGCCAGCGAAACATTAAGTACACTTGCTCCGTAGTCCACCCAGACTTGAATAGGCTTTCCACTCAGAAGCTTTATGCTTTTGTTCTTACCTTCTATCTCGGAAAAGTAAGCAGCTGGAGTAGATGCAATAGAGATAAGGCTATTTACATCGATTCCGACATGATTCTTGTCAATGTCGTCAAACTCTGCACTCTGGACAGTATCTAGCTCAATAGCTAAGAGATGAGATGAAGGAGATCCATTAGTTGAGATGTTGAAGAGTCCTAAGTACTGAGTTGGATCTGCTTGTGTGAGATCCATTGATGATGATAGAACAAAGGCAATACCATGACCACCATCAAATCCTGTTTTAGGCGCCAGCACACACACGAAATGTGTTGAGAAAGAGAATGATTCAGATGAATTGAACTCAAACGGCTTCTTGTAGAAGGCATGACCCATTTTCTGTCCGGAACCATCTGTTAATTGCAACTGTCCTTTGGGAAGAATTTTGGCAACCCCGTCAGTATAAAGGTCGCCTTGGCGGAAGCCATTATAGATAAACCCTGTCTCTTGTTGACTTGAGATGCAAATCAGATGAAAACACAAGATCATCCAGATCAGATGCAATCTTTGAGCCATTTTCTGACGGAAACAGAGAGTCTGACTATTCTGAAATCTTCTCTTCTTCACCAATGGTGAATGATAATTTGTCTAGCTGCAAAACATGGTCAGGTCAAACCCTCTCTCTATATAATGTAAAGTTCAATCTTTTTCATTGCCAAGTCCACCATAATTTCTTAACATTTCTACCCATTGAATTTGGCAAAAAGCAACGAAAACATTTTACATCTGACCATTTCAGAGCTGACTTAGAAACTGTAATGATATTATTATGATTTATGAGACAAGAATGACTTCCTGCATATGCATATTCTAAGCCATGACATATTTTAAACATAACAGCACATAAAATATTAAACATAAATTGAGACTTGTCTATCATTCCCTGGCTTCAGAATATTCTCCACTACTCCCCTATCATGAAGAAAACACGCCCCTGAAGACCGAATCTCTTGTTTAATAAGTATGTTTAACGTCTTTCTCAGTACTTGGTCTGTTCTTAGCTCCACTATATTTGCATGTATAAATAAATACTTAAAAAAAGAAGAACAATTCAAAGCCAAGAAAACAGTCAAACAATTCATACCAAAGCTGAATCCATCAAATTTAAAGAGCCTCATGTTCATTAAACCAAACAATAATTTAGAACGCAAAGCCATCAATAAGAAATGATTATGAGATAAAAGTTATACCTGTGTATAGCATCTATGAGCAGATAAATCGTTTAAGATAAGGAAAAGCCCAAAGTGAAGTTTCCTGCACTCCCATGGCTCAGATTCAGAAATTGATTTTCATCAATTTAGCAATCACACACTGAAATCGAGGCCAAGGGAAACAAGTGCAGTGTAACTCGAACTCGTCCCCATGCGCCGTCCCTGTCAAAGAAAACTGCGACATCATCTCGGCCGGTAGGTTTCGCGACGGAGGTGGAAATGCTCGCGGAGCTGCTACGCTAAGGTTTCTCCGATGCGTAAAAATCGAAAGCCAAATCTAAAATGCTTGAGCCGAACCCAATACGACTCACTCTCAGTGTAAACGACGCCGTTTTTTATTGACTCGATCTAACGCCTGTGTATTTTTCATTAAATTTTTTACAAAACCGAATTTTAATCTGATCAATGTAGCTGTGATATTTTGTTGTAAGTTACCTTCGGATTTGAACATTTGCGTTAAAATGTCATGTGATTGACAATCCGAAATAGAAAATCCAAACTAAAACACCCAAGTTTACATCAGTTTCCAAAACCACAAAAACCCCCAAAAGCCTAATGCACAAACCAAAACCGTAACTTGGTCTTCTGATTCTACAATTGTTTCCCACACTTACCCTATTTTAAGCTACCTAACCTTCAACGCAACACAGAAACAATCACCTCCTAGGATTCACATTCCTTTCACGGATTATGTTGCGCTCATCCCAAATCGGGCACGAACATGTTGCTTTCTTCAACTTCCATTCTGCTCCACACGTGTAACAAAACTCGTATCCGCATCTACCACCCACACACAAAAATGACCTTGAATCAATGATAGTAACAAACATGGTAATCTCATTTCATTATCCATGGATTTGGATTTTAATATATTTATGTTGTAATATATTTTAATCTCTTATGTTAAGGTAGCAAGTACCTGCACGTTATATGGTAGCATCCCCAAAGAAGCTCGACCATATTGTTACACTTTATGCATTGTCTCCAGCGCTTGCTCTGTGCAAGAGACTTCAGCATTCCATCCCCGGCATTCTGATACCCCTTTGATCTACTGAAGTCCTTGCAGGAGATGTCATAGTGCCACGGTACCTTGCACTGGGTGCAGAAAAACTTCTCACATTTCATGCATTTCCTCGCTCCAGATTGCTCAGCATCAACGAAAAACTGTTTGGTATATTCCAAGACTTCATGTTTGACCATCAGTTCTGAACACTTGGGATATGGACAATAAACTTTATCCGTAACACTAATCGAGTCTTCTTTCTTGCGTTGGACCATCACATCAACCAGCTTAGGATCCAAAAACTTTGCACAACACTTGAGCTTAACTTCTGATTTGCACCCATCACTCGGACAACTAGCAGTTTGCCCTTCGAGTAGTTTCACTTCAACATGTTGCTTCATGCAAGAAAAGCAAAACCGGTGGAAACAACCATCTACCGAGAACATTTTCTCAACAGTGATGCCTTCATAACATATCACACAAGTTTCCTTAAAAGTCTTGCCTTTACTAGTTTCCTCAGTCCACTTGATTTGAGACACTATAGCATCTCTTGCGAGCTTGAAGACAAACTTCACATCATTTCTCGTCAGAAGAGATGGTTGACAATATGAGAATTTCTTCTGAAGCAGAGACACTTGGTTTACAAGTGTTGCAACACGCGGCTTCGGTTCTACCCTACCTGTCACCTAGATTACAGAGCACAACACAAACAACCACATCAAAGCCAAATAACAATTCCAATGTAAAGTTAAAGGAATTAGAAATAAGCAACAGCTATAATTCAAATGGTAAATCTCTAAACCTCAAAGATAATCCAGTAGATACCATAATCCAGATTCAAGTTAGATAATCCAACACCTATTATGTATAAAAGTGCAGAGTCATAATGTTTAAGTATCACACAACAAGCATACCTAATATAGTAAGGAAAATGGGTCCTAACTCCTAACCACTAACTATTGCAAACAAACAAAAGCAACAAAACAATAATGTAAAACACCAAATTAGCAACTAAAAGGAGTATTCTTTAGATGACTCACGTAATTGAAGACCTTGAAATCATCAATGAAAAACGTAACCCTTCCCAAATCAAAGGTCAAAGCTTCATCTAACCCATGAACAATCGCTTCCAATTCCGCAATTTCCACACTCTTAGACTCTTCTCCTCCCAAAAACTTCGTAACCTCCCAAATCAAATTATCACTGGAATCACAAATCGCTACACCAACACCACCAACAATCACTCTCGTATCTCCAATCATCTCTTCACTCACCAATCCCTTAGAATAAACCCGGAAACTCTCACCACCAATCGATTCAAAAGCAACTTTAACAGAATCTGAAGAAGAAGAAGAAGCACCGAGAGAGTAAGGTTTAGAGAAATTGTCACCGTATTTAGTCCAATCTCCATCAGGGATGTTCATAATCTCTTTAGCAAACTTCTGATCATGGATTCTACGGTCTAGATCTACTTTCAGTCTCTTCATCTCCTTTTGCCCAAACTCTAGGTCATGTCTCTCCTGGTCGACTCGAGCAATGTCTTCAAGAATCAGAGCAGTGAAGTCGAATTCGTCGTCGTCTGTGAAAGAGAGAGTTTCGCCGAGAGGTAATTCCGGTGAGGAAGTGTGGGGTGTTCGAGAAGCGGCTAGGGCTTCTTGCATTTGGAGATTGAAAGCGAAATCGTGGTCGCTTGCTAGGGTTTTAGCGGCTTTGATCTCTTCATGTTGTTCGTCGAGTATCAGTGCGACTTCTTCGTCTTCTTCAGTCGCCGCCATTAAGGTTTTTTTTATAGAAGAGAGGAAATGAAGGTGTTACCGTGGTTAAGAAGGAATTCGAAGCGTTCTGAGAAAGACTTGGCTTGACCATTATTGGTCTTCTTTTTATTATTCTTTATTTTTATCTATTAATTAATGACTATAATAATAATAAATATCAACGCTTTTTGTGGATTTTTTTTTTTTTTTAATGTCATCTAGTATTATTGATAATCTCAAAAGTCACACCCAAAAGAATAATACAAGAGTTATGAGTCACAAACCGATCCATAAAACGATCAATCCTCGGAGCCACAAGCTAACCAAAAGGAGATCCTTAAAATGGACTAAACAAGTGGGAAATACAGAGTACAACACTAAATCATAATCAGCTAAAATTGGATGCAAAAGGAGAAGGTTGGCTGGTTCTAATGCATCAAAAGCGAGGCGACTTCCTTAACCAAATAAAAGCATGCGTAGATCAGAACTTGAAGGCAGATAATGAACTCCAAACCATCTGTAAAGATGAACGAGCCACAAACCCAAACCAAATAACTCAAGAGAAAGAATTCGATCAAACACACAAGAGATGGGATAATCGCACTAAGATGATAATCGCTTATGATGGCCAAATCCAAAACCAAACCCTCCAAAATCAAGCAGTCAACTCATATATGAAAGCACAAACCACAAAGAAGGTGAATCGTGAAGCTAACCGCAATGCCCACAAAATCACATACTTGTACTAGTTGCACTTGCCTCAACGCAATGACTTTAAACCGTGAATAGTGTTGGACGTGTATTATGATGCTTTTTGGGCCATTGTGTTGGTCATTAATATCATAATTAATAATTGATAATGTTGAATGAGAAATGTGTATATTTAGTTGAATTTGGTTGAGTGGTAAACCGTGGTTTGATTTGGTGAGATTGACTAACAAAGGTCAAAGATTTTATCTTCTTCAAATCTCTCCACGTTCCCACTCCTCTTTCTCCACTTAATCTTGATCTCGTCAACAAGGAAGAGAAATTTGCGGGACTTAAAACGGTTCTCCTTTGTCTATATAACTAGCCTTATTTCTCTTCATATTTGATCAATCACGAACACACAAAAACAACACAACTCCCTCTCTGTTTTTTCATAAGTGTCTACATAACAAAGTAAGTCCTAATGGTGAGAGTATATCGTAGTCTAGATTTCGCAGATTCTGATTTCGACTGTTGCGAATCAGTCTAATCAAGATCGTATCATGGGATTCATTATCGTGTTAAACCGTCACACTACGGGCGATATTTTGATTCATTATCATGTTAAACCGTCACACTACGGGCGATATTTTGAATTAAAGAAAGAGATTTATCTCGCTTTCTTGAGTTCTTTCGGTTTTGTAATCGTGCTTACAAGCAGAAAGATTTCTGGTTCTAACAGTCTTAATTCAAAATCATCCGCTTCTAGCCTATAGCTACAATCGGACTGAATTCTGCACATACATCGATTTCAAAGATTTACCAAAAACATATCGTACTTACAGTTTTAATCGTGTTTGTGAAGGTTTTATAAACGCTTTGCAATCGATTCTTAGCTTTTTGTAATTCGATCAATAATGCTCTGTTTTCGTGAGCAACTTTTCGAGTTTGTGAAACACGTCCAAATGACACTGTAAATTGTTTCCGCGAACACCAGTGTTGGTGAGTTTGCGATCCGAAATTAGCAGAACAATAAACGTGTTTAGAGTCGCTTATTAGCGATGTTTAAAACGTCTAAAATCTCAAACGAAACTGCTCTGTTATTTGCAAACATTTATGCGAGTTGGGAAAAACGATCAGAACGCTCTTGTCAACCGTTTCTGCGAATGCCCTTTGGCGAGTTTGTAATCCGGGAAGAGTAGCAAAAACAAAAAGCTATCATACACCGTTTCCGTGAACGCTTATATTGGCGAGTTTGTGATCGGGTAAAAGTACATTAATAAACGGTTTTTACAAACGCTTTATAACGATTATGTGAAACGTTTCAATGCAGCAAATTTCAGTTTCCGCAAACGCTTATAGCGATTTATGAAAAGCCTGAAATTTTTCAAACCTGCACTCGTCGTCTTCATCACTCGACATGTGGTGTTTGACATTAGCTGGTTTTTTAAATTAATTGGACCTGGTTTACAGTGAACCGGTTTTAATTATGGTTAGCTAATAAATGGGCCGTATTGGGCCATTATTGTTGCATGTACCAAAACAACATTATAATACCGTTTTCGTGAAACGAGATATTAATTTAATTGAAACATTTGTTAAATTCAATTCGATTAATTCTATTGGTTTTTATGGTTTAGTAAATCATATCAAATACTATAATTTATTTTGCTTAAATAAATTATTTAGTATTCTGTAAGATACTAATAAGTTCGATTTTATGTCTGCAGATGGCTGAAATCAATGTCAACGTTAATGACAACAACGATAACATGAAAGTTACCATGAGTGAGACACCCGCTGTTACCACAACACCTGTTGATGCGTCTGTTGGTATTGAAACTGGAAATGGATTAAATGAAACGACACGTCGGGTTCTGTTCGGTGCTGGTCTTTATCAAGCTGTGATATTGCCTAGCGAGGCGAGTCCAGTGATTCCATCGATGCCGATATCGAGCTCAGCCTCCCAAGGTCTCATGCCAGAGAAGTTCGACGGGAAAGTCTTCAAAACTTGGTAGCAAAAGATGCGGTTCTTTCTAACTACGTTTAACTGTGACAAGTATCTCCAAGAGGATAAGTCGGTGGTTCCTCCGGGAAACACTGATATTTACATTCTTTCGACTGTTGAATCCTGGATCCATGGTGATTTTCTCTGTAAAGGCCAGACTCTGGGCCGTTTGGTGGATCCTTTGTACGAGATCTATTGTAATGCAAAATCCTCCAAAGCTCTCTGGATGGCTTTGGATAAGAAGTACAAATCTGATGACGCTGGATTGCAGAGATTTTCGACAGCAAAATTTATGAACTTCCAAATGGTGGACTCCAAGCCAATAATGGAGCAGGTGGATGCTTTCCTAATGATTTGTCAAGAGGTCGAATTGGAGGGAATGTCGATTTGTGGGATCTTCACTGTGAACACCTTCATCGAGAAGCTACCTCTGAGTTGGACTAATTTCAAGAACTACCTCACGTTCAAGCGTATGGTTCTGTCTGTTGAGGAACTGGTCCGGAGGTTGAGAATTGAGGCTAATAACTAGGAAGCTCATGATAACAGTGCTCAAATTCAAGGGTACGATGTTAACATGGCGGAAGAGAATGATAAAATGGCGAGGTTCAAAGGCAAAGGGAAACTTATGTCTCCTCAGAAAAAGACCTCCGCAACTCTGAAAGCGTCAAACGCCACAAACTTCAAGAAAAATAATGCTGAAAAGAAGTTCAAAGGAAAGTGCCACCACTGTGGAAAAATTGGGCACAAAGCTGATGTTTGCAGGAGCAAGGCAAAGGATATCACTAATGAGAATGCTCAAGCAAATCTGACAGAAGAAGACATGTTTGCTTAATATTATTAAGCAAGATGGTCTGTAAGGGACAATATTAAGTTGTTTACTTTTGCTTCTTTTGTTGCTTCAACTTCAATGAATAAATTTTTTCTTGTTGCTTACTTGGTTGAGTCGTTTGACACATGCCATGAACGTGTAGGACATATTAGTTACAACAATTCAAAAAAATGCAAACTATGGATTTAATTCCAAAAATGCAAAATAAGTAAGAAAAATGTGAAGTTTGCATGAGGCCAAACTCATTAAAAGAGAAAATAAAAATAAAAACCGAACTCTAAAAAAGATGATGAATGCGATACTGAAGAAATCCGGGTTAGCCCAGAAAATGTGGGGGGAAGCGGTGCTTACCACAAATTATATCCTCAACAAAATAGTGCACAAAATCACTGAATAACCTATATAATGGTAAGTCTCGTCAGACGACATAAAACCATTAGACAACTTATCTCAAATGGTATAATCACGTTAAATTACATAAAGTCAGCAAAAAACCTAGAGGATCATTTACTAAAGGTTTGACACGAGATCAAGTCGAAAATCTTCAAGAGGAATGGGTTTAAAGCCTATGACTTAAGAGGACGTTTGATGGAAACCCCATCTACTATGATTGGAGATCCCATGATGTAGGTTCAAAGGGAAAACTAAATCAAACTAATTCTGCCAAGAGCACTGAGAGACTTTATGTCTTCTCCCAGTTCCTAGGATGATGAACAATGCTTCATGTATGTGTAGAGGATAAGCTTTGCTTTTAATGATTCAAATCCATAACTTTGAGATACCAATAAAGTAATACATGATACTTCTGAAAACAAAGTTGATGGTAAATCACCTTGTGAGTGTGAAATGCGGCCGTTTCTAGGAGAATGAACGAAAAAGGCTATATTCTCCAAGTTCACTCATGATTAACCAGGCAAGTTCAGGGCCAAAATGAACACAATAGAGAACTATGTTCTACGAGAAAACGAAGCTGGGTTTTACCTGTTGTCTAGGTTTACACCAAACTCCGGATGGTTCAAGACATCATGTTCACCATCTGGCCAAGTAAATCCGACATATATTAACAATGAGTGGTTCAAGGCTGAAAAACGCCACCATCTCAGATACAATTAGTTTTCGTATATACTCTCAAGAGTCTGTCTAGTTTTAAGTATTAGAGTTAGTCGAGTCTGCATGTGTTTAGAGTCATATCTAGTAATGTGGGGGATTGTTGGACGTGTATTATGATGCTTTTTGGGCCATTGTGTTGGTCATTAATATCATAATTAATAATTGATAATGTTGAATGAGAAATGTGTATATTTGGTTGAATTTGGTTAGTGGTAAACCGTGGTTTGATTTGGTGAGATTGACTAATAAAAGTCAAAGATTTTATCTTCCTCAAATCTCTCCACGTTCCCACTCCTCCTCTTTCTCCATTTAATCTTGATCTCGTCAACAAGGAAGAGAAATTTGCGGGACTTGAAACGGTTCTCCTTTGGCTATATAACTAGCCTTATTTCTCTTTACTTTTGATCAATCACGAACACACAAAAACAACACAGCTCCCTCTCTGTTTTTTCGTAAGTGTCTGCATAACAAAGTAAGTCCTAATAGTGAGAGTATATCGTAGTTTAGAGTTCGCAGATTCTGATTTCGAGTGTTGCGAATCAGTCTAATCAAGATCGTATCCTGTGATTCATTATCGTGTTAAACCGTCACACTATGGGCGATATTTTGAATTAAGGAAAGAGATTTATCTCGCTTTCTTGAGTTCTTTCGGTTTTGTAATCGTGTTTACAAGCAGAAGGATTTCCGGTTTTAACAAATAAAACTGCAACTTCAAACGGAACTAGAGTTGAAAAAGACAAATAAATCCGAATCGAGAGCAACTATGCCTCACCGTCAAACAAACCACGAGGATTTGTGGGTTTGGCTCACTCGGATTTATAGACCCAACTCTCCGAACCAACTATCTTTACCACAAAACGAACCGTAAGTGCCATGAAACAACACACAACACAGGGAAAGGAGCGACCCTAGTAAGAGAACTACAACCAAACATCCAAGGCCTAAAACCCAATGAAAACTAATCGAACCCACAAAGAACCCGACCACATCAAAGAGACAACCGAGAGACAGACCACAAATGCCTCTACAAAAAACCAAAACTATTCGATCCAAACTAATAGACAGCAAACAACCGAAGCTATCAACCGAAAATCAGACCACAAAGAAAAGACGCGACCTGCGACGACACATATCTCGAGTTCCGGCTAGCAAATCTCGGCCAAGAGGAAAGTCAATCGATACACCTATGAGGTTCTCGCATGGAGAAGACCCGCGCACCCCCGCTTTACAGATACACCAAAATCTTCACCCCGAGCCACCACCACAAGCCCAATCTAACCCCGAACCCAACCCGAGACCACACCCACTGAAAAAGATCTCCACCGACTGGAAGAAAATTGTTTCCACAAGCCTGATCTAACTAAGACTAACCAAAAAGAGACAACAAAGGGGACCGACACCGGTGCTGACTGAGCCAGCGGCGCTGGTCAAAGCTTAGAACGACAAAGTTGGAAAACGCAGTCGGCGGCTAGGGCGACCTACAAGCTCTGCTTTTTGGTTTTTTCTCAACCTTTTTATGGATTTTTTATAGGGTGAATTTGCTAAATAACCAAAGAAAAAACTATATCTAAATAAGTAACCAAAATTAACCCATGTGGCCAAATATTAGCCACTAGATTTAGGGTATTTGGTTACCTATTTAGTTGTATTTTTTTTTAAGGCTATTGGGCAAATGATCCCTTTTTTATATTCTCATGAAATTTAGTATGACTTTATCGAACCTAATCAAAGGTAATTTAAGAAAAAATTATGAAAGTTAGTATTTTAATATATTTTTTAAAAAACCACAAATTTTATATTACTAAATCACGAATTTTAAAAATTCTAATAAAATTCAATGTTTTATAACTAGTGATCTATAGTATTAAAAGGAGGTTGAAACTTCTGACGTGTCAGCCTCTCATTAAATTTTGGGCTGATTTTTAAAATTAATTTTCGTCATTAAAATCTCTAAAATAGATTTTTTTCTGTTTTGACGTCATCCCATATTTACCGAACTGCCACTGCTATTTTAAGGGGAAAAAAAACGTGATGAGGTAGCGTGTTTTTGTTTTGATTTGATATTGGGCTTAATATTATATTGGTATATTGGTATAATATGAGCTTAGTTTATAAGTAGATATTGGTATGATATGAGCTTAGTCTTATATTGATTTGAATCTCATTTTTAAGAAAACCCATTACTTTGAAATCTGATGTGTACGAATCTTAAAAACAAACTTTTATGATTATCTTTCAAACTATTTCGAATTTAAATTATACAATTAGATATTATCAGATTCTTCAAACCCTAGCTGTATAATGTATATATATACGCACTTCGGCACTTCCTCCGTCAATTGTAAACCGTAGCTCTGGGATTTTCTTTGTCATTGTTCTTCATCTTTTTGCATATTTATTGTGTTTTTTTATGCTTACTGATTTAGATTTTGTTTTTGTCGTTCTGTAGGTATTTCAACAGCTACTGTGTTATGTGTAAGAGATCGCTTCTACAACAAGGTTTAGTTCGTTTCTTTTTTATTTTATAGAAAACCCAAGCCACCACCATCTCTATAACTTCTTATATATATCAGTCCTAGGGTTTTGGAACAACACCTATCCTTTCATGATAATCATCGTCTTTTTTTAAGGTATGGTTGTTTTTTAATTTGCTTTTTCTATTAGCCACAAACTAATTTGCTGTATTTATGTTATGTGTACCGCTAGGTGCGGATCCACGCTTATAACATAATCTCATGACTTTTTCCGCTTATTCTCTTGCAGATCGTAAAGTTTTTCAGATCGAACGTCTTTCACAGGTAATGCTTTTCATGTATAGTAAAACCCTTTTTTTTGTTTTTGTTTATGTATTATCGTTTCTCTAATAATTTCTTTTAGTCATGCTCATGTTTGAAGTTTCAGTCGTGTTTGTCTCTGCCATCCAAATATGTTAGTCTTTTTTTTGTTTTCACAGTTTTCATTTAATGAGAAAATTCCATCGTAAAAGAAAATATATGGCTTCCTTTAGCTTTTTTTGTTGTTGTTTTACTTTGGTCGATCTGAATAGTGATATATCGAGACTTTGTTTTTTAGGTACATGATTTGTTTTGTATATTTTCTGAAGGAAGGAAAAGAATTCACTGGAAAATTATTAGGGGTTTTAATGGTTTTTTTTTACATAACCAACAACTAAACCTTAGACCATGGCAATAATAAAATAGTGGGTTTAAAGATGTTTCTCTCAATTTCACAATCATTGCTGGATATTGATGAGAAGTTGTTCTTCGGTGGTTGGGGATGTTGTTTGATGCGATGAACTTTAATTCAAATGGGGTTTGTTCTCTGATTGGGATTAAGGAAGATTTGTTTTATGGATTGGTTTTCTCTATGGGTTATTTGGATCACATGAGTTTGGTTTAATTGGATCAACAAAGATTTGAATCGGCTAGCGTGAGATCAGAAGATTAATTGATTTACAATTTTCTTCCTTCTTTGCTTGGTGCAGATTTTATTTCTGAAGAATATATCTAAGATCTTAAGCCAAAATATTGGTTCTCTGGAAATTTTGTACTTCATCTCAAATCCTGGTGATATAGGTAAGCTAGAGGAATTTAACAAATTTCATGTTATTCATATCATAATATATTTTTTTCCAAGGTTTTTGATCGACTAATGGTTTCTTTTGTTTTTTCTTCTTAATCGTAGGTTCACCTCATAGATTATGTGCACTATATATTATCGTATGTAGATACGTATTTTAACTATTTTTTTGTCTTAACATCTTCTGTTTATATAAATGCATAATATCGTCGTATAATGTTTTTGAAATCGTATTTGCCTGTTTTTGGATTTTTTTTGTGCGATCACTTTATTAACCAATTCTGAAACTAGCTGTAAAATATTGAAACATATGGTTAACCATGAAGTTGAAAGATTTAATTCATACGTGCTAGCATCTGTCATTTCACACTTGCATCCGTCATTTCAGACTTGATCATGAAATTCATCTGAAGGCAAAAAAACAGAAAAGAAATAGCACAATTAAGAAAAATTAGAAGCACAACTAAAACAAATGAACCAATAAATACTAATAAGGAAATCATATATATAATTAGGGAGTCCTCTCTTCATCTAAGGTGTCCACATAAGCAAAAAAAAAATTTAACAATTAATTTTAGTTTTAAGTTCATTTAGTTCATGTTTATGTATATTTATTATTACTTACAGCTACTAATTTTTTAATCATCATATATATATATAATTAGGGAGTCCTCTCTCCATCTAAGGTGTCCACATAGGCAAAAAAAATTTAAGCAATTAATTTTAGTTTTAAGTTCATTTAGTATTGATCAAGAGGAACTTGGATCGGCTGTACTATGTACGGCTGTACTATGTACGGATGTACGGTCATCCGTACCAGCCGTACCATCCGTACCATCCGTACCAACCTCAGTGGCCGTACCGATCTTTACGCATCCAAGCGGAGTAAAGGAAGAAGAAAAGAGCCGTTACAAAGGGAGAGCTTGCAATATAGCCGTTTATAGATAAGGTAAGGACATGTACTATGTGGTCCTTACCTTATCCTTTCACCAACCATTTCACCTACCCCTAAAGGTGTCTAGGTTCATTCTCTCTTTTCTTTATTTATATGCTTGTGATGTAAGAAGAAATGTATGAATCTAATGAGAAAATAATATTACTCTTTCTCTATTCTCCTTACTCTCTTAATCTCTAGGAAATATTAAACCAATCTTTAGTATTTCCGCATAATCTTTCATGGTATCATAGAGCTAGGTTGCGTTTTTGGTTTCCAATTCTACTTATTCTCATCATTCTTAACCCATTCTCCACAAATCTTCATCAAATATTCTTACTACCATCCTTGTTCATCTCAAAATCCTCTCTTTTTCATTCGGATTTCTTGAAAAATCTGCAAATCTTCTCACTTTTCTTTGTTTCTCTTAAGTTTGAACCGATCCAAAACGTTGATTCAACCTTTGTTCAAAGAAGAAACACCATTCGCTAAACTTCTCTTAATCTTTCTCAAGTTGTTACCGACGATATGGAGAGCTCTAAAGTCATGGTGATTCCGGTTACCCTAAAAGGGGGAAACTATTTGCTTTGGGCAAGAACAACAAAGATTGCTCTTTGTGGTCGTGGTCTTTGGAATCACATTGAGCTTATTGAAGAAGAGGAAGATGACGAAAGTAGTGATGAAGAGGCGGAAATTGCTAAGGCAAAGAAGGAAGCTAAGTGGTTCCAAAAGGACCAAACCGTTCTTGCCATCATCCAACACTCGCTTGAAGCTCCGATCCTTGAAGCATACTCGTTTTGCGAAACCGCAAAGGATCTTTGGGATACTCTCAAGAATGTGTATGGTAACATCTCTAACCTTTCCCGTGTGTTTGAAGTGAAGAAAGCTATCAATGAGTTAAGCCAAGAGGATTTGGAATTCACTAAACATCTTGGGAAGTATCGGTCACTTTGGTCCGAGTTAGAGATGCTTAGGCCAAACACTATGGAGGCTTCGGTCATGAATGAAAGGAAGGAACAAGACAAGGTCTTTGGTCTCTTACTCACCTTGAATCCGGCGTTCAATGATCTCATTAAGCATCTCCTTAGAGCCGACAAGCCCCCAAGCTTAGATGAGGTGTGTTCACAAGTTCAAAGAGAAGAAGGATCTCTCGGATTGTTTGGTGGTAAGGGGGAGCTCGCAATGGCTAACAAAGGCATGCACAAGTTCGATGATCGCCGTCCAAGGGTGTGTGAACATTGCAAGAAGAAGGGTCATTCCAAAGACAAGTGTTGGTTCCTCCATCCACATCTCCGACCAAACAATGGACCAAGGGAACCGAGAGCTAACATCACTCAAGCCAAAGATGACCATGGTCAAACCGGTTCATCAAGACAATGCGAGGAGTTAGCATCCGGTGATTATGTGAGGAAGTCGGACCTAGAGGCACTCATCAAATCCATTGCCTCTCTCAAGGATTCCGGTAACAAACTCGTAACTCCAACACCTTTTAGCTTCTTAACACATAAACCGACTAGTAAGAGTTCTTTAATTGTGGATTCGGGTGCTTCACACCATATGATTAGTAATGAATCCTTGTTAAGCAATATAGAACCGGCTAGTGGTAATGTGGAAATAGCAAATGGTGATAAGATTCCAATTAAAGGCATTGGTAATTTAAAGCTATTTTATAAAGAATCTAAAGCTCTATACATGCCTAAGTTCACCTCCAACTTGTTATCCGTTAAACGTACCACTAACGATCTAAATTGCTTTGCTATATTCGGTCCTAATGACGTATTTTTTCAGGATATTAAGAGTGGTAAAATGATCGGAGAAGGGGGAAGCAAAGATGAACTCTATGTTTTAGAGAATCTTTCACCGACCACTTCACATGCATTCAATTTCAATTCTCGCTTAGATTCTCGTTTAAAAGTTTTCCCTAATACCTTGTGGCATGCTAGATTAGGACATCCTCATTCTAGGGCTCTCAAGCTTATGTTGCCTAATGTTTCTTTGGAATTTTCGGATTGTGAAGCTTGTATTCTCGGCAAACATTGTAAAACCGTTTTTCCTTTATCATCTACAATTTATGAAAATTGCTTTGATTTGGTGCATTCGGATGTATGGACATCACCTTGCATTTCTAGGGATAATAACAAATACTTTGTGACATTCATTGATGAAAAATCGAAATATACTTGGATTACATTGCTTCCATCTAAAGATCGTGTATTTGATGCTTTCATGAACTTTCAAAATTATGTTGTTAACCAATATAATGCCAAGATCAAAGTATTTAGGACGGATAATGGAGGAGAATACACAAGCAATCGGTTCAAAGAACATCTAGCCAAACATGGGATCTTACATCAAACGAGTTGTCCATACACACCACAACAAAATGGTGTGGCCGAGAGAAAGAACCGACACCTAATGGAGGTATCAAGATCCATGATGTTTCACATGAAGGTACCAAAGAAGTATTGGGGAGATGCGGTGATGATGGCGTGCTATTTAATCAATCGGACACCAACTAAAGTCCTAGAGGATATCTCTCCATTTGAGGTATTAAACAAAACTAAACCTTTCATTGAACATCTAAGAGTGTTTGGTTGTGTTTGTTTTGTATTAGTACCTAGGGATCTAAGGAACAAGCTAGAGGCAAAGAGCACTAAGTGTATGTTCCTTGGATACTCAACAACACAAAAGGGGTATAAATGCTATGATTCATCAACAAACCGCACCTATGTTTCAAGAGAGGTGAAATTCTTAGAAGACCAAGGGTATTTTGAGAAGAAGGATTGGAATGACTTGAAAGATTTGGCGGCATCAAATGACCGAGCGTCAAGCATAAGAATGCTTCTTGAACACCTTGGAGACAACAACAACAATCAAAAGGAGGACAAGCCGGATCCGGCTCCTAATGTGCCAATCAACGCACCTAATGAGCCTACCTTGGAAGAAGAAGATCACGATCAAGAAGAAGAACAAGACCACGGCGAAGACAGCTCAAGAGTGGAGGAGACCGAGACAACACAAGCACCCACTCTTAGAAGAAGTGCTAGACTTGAAGGAATACCAAGTGTTTCACCAAGTAGCTCATCGGATGAGTCACGTCCACCATCGGATGACTCCTATGTTCCTTCATCCGGTGAGTCTCATGATCAAGAGTCAAGCTATGAGCCAACTCAACCTATACTTAGAAGAAGTGAAAGGAACAAGGATACGATCTACTACAATGCTCAAGCCGTAGCTCATCCAATACAAGCGGTGTGTTCTCTTGCCTTTGTGCCGGATGATCATCTAGCCTTCCTTGGCAAGATTGATCAAGATCTTATTCCCAAGACTTACGAAGAAGCCATGGAGGATAAGTCTTGGTCAAATGCGGTTGATGACGAGGTAGGAGCTATGAAAAGGAATGAGACTTGGTATGAGGCCGATCTACCAAAAGGGAAGAAAGCCGTGAGTTCAAAATGGGTATTCACTATCAAGCATTTGAGCAATGGAGACATAGAGAGGTACAAGGCTCGCTTGGTAGCTAGAGGATTTACTCAAACCTATGGAGAAGACTTCACGGATACCTTTGCACCCGTGGCCAAGCTTCATACGGTGAGAGTGGTTCTCTCTATAGCTACTAACCTCTCATGGGATTTGTGGCAAATGGACGTCAAGAATGCTTTCTTACAAGGAGAGCTAGAAGAAGAAGTCTACATGACTCCTCCTCCGGGTCTAGAAAAGACGGTTTCACCGGGTAAAGTTTTGAGACTTAAGAAGGCCATCTATGGACTCAAACAATCTCCAAGAGCTTGGTATAGGAAGCTAAGTACAACTCTTATGGAAAGAGGGTTCAAAAGGTCCGAATCCGATCACACTCTCTTCACTCTACAAGGATCTAAAAGAACTATTGTAGTCTTAGTGTATGTTGATGACTTGATCATATCCGGAGACGACAAAGAGAGAATTCAAGACACTAAAGACTTCCTCAAATACGTGTTTGATATAAAAGATCTTGGAGAGCTCAAGTACTTCCTTGGAATTGAAGTGTGTAGGTTCTCGGATGGTCTCTTTATCTCACAAAGGAAATATGTCTTGGATTTGCTAGGTGAAACCGGAATGATGGAGGCAAAACCGGCTAAGACTCCTCTAGAAGAAGGTTATAAGACAAGTCGGATTGGAGAGAAGGATGATGAGCCATTTGAAGATATGTCCAAGTATAGAAGACTAGTTGGGAAACTCATCTACCTTACTCTCACTAGACCGGATTTATGTTTTGCGGTGAATCAAGTAAGCCAACATATGAAGGCTCCAACTATCTATCATTGGAGTATGGTTGAAAGGATACTAAGGTATCTCAAAGGAAGCTTTGGCCAAGGTGTTTGGATGGGTAAGAATGACAACACCGATTTGGTTGGATATTGTGATGCGGATTGGGCCGGAGATAGGAATGATAGGAAGTCTACAACCGGCTATTGCACCTTCATTGGAGGCAATTTAGTCACTTGGAAGACTAAGAAGCAAAAGATAGTGTTGGATTCAAGCGCGGAAGCCGAATATAGAGCCATGAAGAAACTCACAAATGAGCTAGTTTGGCTAAAAGGGTTACTTGAATGTTTAGGCTTCAAGAAAGATGAACCGATCACGATGCATTGTGACAACCAAGCCGCGATCCACATTGCTTCCAACTCGGTGTTTCATGAGAGAACCAAACACATTGAAGTCGATTGTCACAAGGTTAGGCAAAAGATGGAACAAGGAATAATTCTTCCATGCTTTACAAGGAGTGAAGATCAATTGGCGGATATCTTCACCAAGGCCGCAAGTCTCAAAGTTTGCAATCATATCTTTAGCAAACTAGGACTTGTGGACCTTAACAAACCTTAATCTCAAGTCCTCTATCCATGAACATCACACTCTTTTTCCCTTCACATAGTTTTCTCCCAATGGGTTTTTCTATGTGAAGGTTTTAATGAGGTGATACTTCATGGATTTCCAAACTTAAGGCATTACCATAGACTTAAGCTTTGAGGGGGAGTATTGATCAAGAGGAACTTGGATCGGCTGTACTATGTACGGATATGTAAGGATGTACGGTCATCTGTACCATCCGTACCATCCGTACCAACCTCAGTGGCCGTACCGATCTTTACGCATCCAAGCGGAGTAAAGGAAGAAGAAAAGAGCCGTTACAAAGGGAGAGCTTGCAATATAGCCGTTTATAGATAAGGTAAGGACATGTACTATGCGGTCCTTACCTTATCCTTTCACCAACCATTTCACCTACCCCTAAAGGTGTCTAGGTTCATTCTCTCTTTTCTTTATTTATATGCTTGTGATGTAAGAAGAAATGTATGAATCTAATGAGGAAATAATATTACTCTTTCTCTATTCTCCTTACTCTCTTAATCTCTAGGAAATCTTAAACCAATCTTTAGTATTTCCGCATAATCTTTCATTTAGTTCATGTTTATGTATATTTATTGTTACTTATAGGCTTATAGCTACTAATTTTTAATTACATTAAAAAACGAAAAATAAGTCAATAAATTACTAAAAGTAGAAATTAATATTTGAGTATTTACTATGAATTTATGATAACGATAAAAAGTTTATATATTCAATTTCAAAAATTGGAAATATGTAAAATGAATATACATATAAGAAAAAGTGAATAAAGATATTAGCGACATCAAAGAAAAAGAATCTTGAGTGTCAGAAAATTGTTAAGAGGCTATTGGTTTTTTTTGGTCATGAACGCATTTACACCTATTTGTTAAAGAGATACATGAACATATTTGAACCAATGAGGGATGAACGTGTTAATATATAAGAAGTTGTTGATCTAAAGATAAAGAATATATATTATTTCACTAAAAGGATACTGAACCATCTAATTAAAGATGAGATAATAAGATGAAAATTTAGGAAATAAGATTTTATTTATAATGTTATATGATTTTATGGAAGAATGAAAGAGAAATATGAAAGTGTTATAATACTATTATTTGAAAGATATAAGGTATAAATTAGTGGAAGACAAAAAAACACGCATTGCTTAGTTATGTTCTACTACAAATAAGTAAACAAAGTAACATAAAATTGTAAATAGTTAAATCAAATTTTTATCGTTAAGTTTAATAAATTCATCATACGAACCATATTTCAGGATTATTTGAGTATTTATATTCGAATTAAAAATTACAATAATGAATTACTTTTATTTATATGGTCATTAGAAAATAATCAAAATATTACAAATTTATATATAAGAGCGCTGAATAGAAATGTTAATAAAAAATAGAAAAAATAGATTCAATTATGTTAATTATTGAAGTGTCGTAATTGAGTTTTAGCCGATTGTTAAGAGACTGAAGGCTTTAAAAAAAAAGAGGATGTATGATTTCACTAAAGGATATTGAACGATTTCACTAAAATAAGAAAATAAGGTGAAACTTTAGAATATAATATTTTATTCAAAATGTTATTTTCAGGTTTTGGAAGTAGAAAAGAAAAAAAAATTGAAAACGTTGTAATATCGTAATTTAAAATAAATAAAAAATCTTAAATTTGATATATATATATATAAAGTATAAAATTAATGGTCACATTATTCATAAATTGTACATCAAAATATACCGAGAATAATTTGTGATCTTTATGTAAAAATGAACGTAGTTCTACAAAAAGGCATTCTCCGGCGAGCTTCTGTAATTCAATATTTGAATCAATGATTTTAAAAATCTAGAGAAACAAAAACTATTTTCGAAATGTTTAAGAAAACGTAAGAAAAAATTATGTATAAATTAACTTTCTATAATTATATTAGTGTTTTGTGAAAAAATGACAAAAGTAAATATATTGATTATATTTAGTATTTGTTTGAAGATTTGATGAATTTATTATGCAATAATAGATAAAATAATAAGTTTTCAAAAACTAAACAACTATTTATTAAAAATCAAATACCAAATCGAAAAAATTTCAAAAAAAAGAATTAAAAAAATTAATAATGAAAATATGATATTATAATGTGTAAATAAATGTAAAATATATATACTAACATAAAATACTTACTAATTCATGTTATACATGATATTGATAGACAACATAGAAAAATAACACAAAAATATCAAAAGAAGCCAAACTCGCGCAACGCGCGAGTCCAACCCTAGTCTTATATATAATTAGGGAGTCCTCTCTCCGTCTAAGGTGTCCACATAGGCAAAAAAATATGTAGGCAATTAATTTTAGTTTTAAGTTCATTTAGTTTATGTTTATGTATATTTATTGTTACTTATAGCTACCAATTTATTAATTAAATTAAAAAACGAAAAATAAGTCAATAAATTACTAAAAGTAGAAATTAATATTTGAGTATTTACTATGAATTTATGATAACCATAAAAGTTTATATATTCAATTTCAAAAATTGGAAATATGTAAAATGAATATACAGATAAGAAAAAGTGAATAAAGATACTAGCGACATCAAAGAAAAAGAATCTTGAGTGTCAGAAAATTGTTAAGAGGCTATTGATTTTTTTTTGTCATGAACGCACTTACACCTATTCGTTAAAGAAATACATGAACATATTTGAACCAATGAGGGATGAACGTGTTAATATAAGAAGTTGTTGATCTAAAGATAAAGAATATATATTATTTCACTAAAAGGATACTGAACCATCTAATTAAAGATGAGATAATAAGATGAAAATTAGGATATACGATTTTATTTATAATGTTATATGATTTTATGGAAGTATGAAAGAAAAATATGAAAGTGTTATAATACTATTATTTTAAAGATATAAGGTATAAATTGGTGGAAGACAAAAAAAATCACGCATTGCTTGAGTTATGTTCTACTAAAAATAAGTAAACAAAGTAACATAAAATTGTAAATAGTTAAATTAAATTTTTGTCGTTAAGTTTAATAAATTCATCACACGAACCATATTTCAGGATTATTTCAGTATTTATGTTTGAATTAAAAATTACAATAATGAATTACTTTATTTATATGGTCATTAGAAAATAATCAAAATATTACAAATTTATATATAAGAGCGCTGAATAGAAATGTTAATAAAAAATAATCAAAGAAAAAATAGATTCAATGATGTTAATTATTGAAGTATCGTAATTGAGTTTTAGCCGATTATTAAGATACTGAAGGCTTTAAAAAAAGAGGATGTCTAATTTCACTAAAGGATATTGAACGATTTCACTAAAATAAGAAAATAAGGTGAAACTTTAGAATATAATATTTTATTCAAAATGTTATTTTCAGGTTTTGGAAGTAGAAAAGAAAAAAATTTAAAAACGTTGTAATATCGTAATTTAAAATAAATAAAAAATCTTAAATTTGATATATATATATATATAAAGTATAAAATTAATGGTCACATTATTCATCAATTGTACAGCAAAATATACTGAGAATAATTTGTGATCTTTATGTAAAAATGTACGTAGTTCTACAAAAATGCATTCCCCGGCGAGCTTCTGTAATTCAATATTTGAATCAATGATTTTAAAAATCTAGAGAAACAAAAATATTTTCGAAATGTTTAAGAAAACGTAAGGAAAAAATTATGTATAAATTAATTTTCTCTAATTATATTAGTGTTTTGTGAAAAAATGACAAAAGTAAATATATTGATTATATTTAGAATTTGTTTGAAGATTGGATGAATTTATTATGCAATAATAGATAAAATAAAAAGTTTTCAAAAACTAAACAACAATTTATTTAAAATCAAATATCAAATCGAAAGAATTTCAAAAAAAGAATTAAAAACAATTAATAATTGAAATATGATATTATAATGTGTAAATAAATGTAAAATATATATACTAACATAAAATACTTACTAATTCATGTTATACATGATATTAATAAAAACATAGAAAAATAACACAAAAATATCAAAAGAAGCTAAACTCGCGCAACGCGCGAGTCCAACCCTAGTTATTATAATTGGTTAGAAAAATAAAGGACTGTAAGATTGACTTTCTTAAGCTAAAAGTTGCAACTATGTAAATTTAAAAGACGATCCAAAATTAAGAGCGTTATTATCTTTGATGGTTGACATAATGTACGTAGGTTATGAATGCTTCATGGTGGAACGAAATTCTACACCTTATGCATTAGGACTTTGTGTAAACGCATTCTATGATTTGTGCCTTCAGTCGTGGACATTAGAAAATCTTTGTTTCAGTTTATTGTAGAGCTCCATCAAACCATCCATATACTCTATAATTGAACTGGTGAAAACACTCATCATTGAAACAGACGAAACGAAACCTGACAACTTACGACAAACAGGTCACCACGTTTGGCATCGTTTTCGTGGGACTGTGGGAGTGAAACCCCTTTGTACGTGAATATCAAGTTGTGGCCTTCTTTAAAAAAACGATTATGAGAAGACGAAAGGAGGCCCAATATCGGTAGGTTTATGATAACCCAACAAAAATATAGAAGACACATGAAGAGAGACAATGTACGAAATTACATAAGATCTGATCTTACCGTGGACTCCATCGTGATCATTGATGGAGATGGAGGAGACTCTGATTGTACAAGTCAGATCCGTGTTTTCAGTTAGTAATGTTTCCCATTCCTGGTAGAACTAATGAAGAACAAAGAAATAAGGAGAACTATCTAGGTTTCGAAACACACTAGAATGTGAAACGCATATTGAAATTGGAAATCGATGTAGAGAGACCTTAGAAATTGAATGTGAGATTAACACAGATATGTTGGGAGGAGATTATGAATAGAATTATCGAACGTTATACCGAGGGAAGATCTAAACCACGAATTTCTTTGCTTCTCCCTTCTTGCAGCGAGTATGTTTCTTAAACGCGAAGACCAGCATTGAAGAACAAAACCAAAAATAACGAGCATCGACAAAAAGGTGCAGAAATTTCTGAGATGGAGAAGGTAGAATACGAAGAGGAGAATAGCTTGACCTTTATAGTTTGATGTTTAATTTGATATTAATCTCTGAAAGGTGGAAATTTGGAAACGTTTAGGTGTGACCCCATCTTTGGTTTTGCTTATCAAGAAAGCAGTTAACATATCCAGGGTGTAAACTTCTATCGAGTTTGGCTTGAAATCTCAAAGCTCTTAAATGGACAGGGTGCATCCTCACGTCCACCCAGGTTTTCAACGTCCGTTAAATACTCGAACAAAACAATAGTTGAGCCACAAGTGAATAAGTCTAAGAAGATAGAATGTCAATTATGCGAGAGAATATAAATTATAGATGTACCAAAGAAGAAGTATGAAAGTGAAAATGAGATGTCGCTTTAATTATCTATGAAATTCAAATTTAGTTTATTAGAAAACGGTTGTTTTCTTTCCTTTTGATTTGTGTTTTGTTTGAGAATGTGGCGTATAAAAAAAATATTCAAAAATATTTAGGAATTTAATTAAATATCCAATCAAGTTTACTTGATGAAGCATTAAGTAGAGTATTTAGTAAATGATAATGCTTTCAAATGCTCTCACCCTCAATGCTTTCCAATGAAGGTTTTCCCGAGTATTTACCTCTAATATATAAAAAAAATTTAAAAATAAAATTATACAACTCATTTATTTTTATACTTATATAAAAATGGATTATATAAACTTTAATTACTTAATACATGTTTATCATTATTTTATTTATTCTAAACTTTAAAATAATATTATAATCAGATAATATATCAATTAAATATAGTTTAAATTCGAAAAGATTATAAAAAATTATGTTATACCTTACAAAAATAATTTATATACAATATTAACATATTAAATTTTAGAATATATAAATATTTTTATTATAAAATTCAAACTTTATATATATAACATTAGTTTATTTTCCATATTATTTGTTAAATAGTATTATAATAAAAAAAATTAAATGATATTTAGAATTTATGACATAAGATAATTTAGAGTATGTATAAATAAATATAGTTAAATAATTTTAATTTTATATTTAACCATTTACTGCTTTACCAATTACTTAAAATGTGCATTAACAATTTCCATTCTATGATATTAGGTTTGGGACGTTTGCGACGCAAGGCACAAACGTGGAAACAACGATTGAAGCGGTGTATGCTTCTAAGGATTGAAGATATAGTGCTGGCATTAAGAAGAGAAGCAGCCTCCTACCTGGTCAACCTACTAAGCTTCTCAATAATGGTCTCACCACCATCAAATCATTCGTTTCTTTTTCCTTTTTCTTTCTTGTTTTAGTATGCAAATTTTTTAAAACTTTACTCTCCCCTCAATATTTTGTGATTCGCATTTTTTAAATCTTCTTATATTATGGATAAAAAAAGGGGTACTTTTGTTTAGAAACTAAAAAAGCAGGATTATATATATCGTAATACTAAAATGTTACGAGGCTCAAAACTACAACTTACATTACTTGGCCTCAATTCCAAATTTTGTTTTGCCTATATTCAATTTAGAATGAGAAAAAGCATGTTACAAAATACGCCAGTGTTTGGACAGCGGGAAATAAATGGAATGCGTTCCAAGTTCACAAATGCTAGCTAGAGTTGTACGTTGATCTAGAACAGAGACCATACAAACTATTTTTAACTGATTTTTGGAAATTTTGTAAACTTGTTTTTATAAGACTATAGCACCGCACATTTCCTTAATATTTTATACATCATGATCATATTATTGTGTAGACATACTAAAATTTTATAAAAGATAAAACCGGCGCGTATACGCGGATATTTACCTAGGTCTGTATAAAGAAGATTTGGATTCTAATATTAAATGGTGTAACACTAATAATTTGGATTCTCTTATGCATTTGTTTCACTTAATTGTCTCGTGGATGATTCCTTTGACTTAAACCAATATTTCGGCTATGTTTTTACCACCATCTTGGTATGGAGAATAGTTTGCAGGACATGAGAATAAAAAAGAGCAACAAACCTGGAGAACCGAATTCTAATCACGTGGAAGTTACTTTTCATATACTAGATCTAAAACTATAATGCTTGTGAAATTATACTAACTTGATCTAAAGTAACGAAACACCACAACAAAAAGAATGATAAATAACATTTACCACCAAACTACATAAACAATTTTTGAAATACAAACCCTCGCGTAGCGAGGGTTATCACCTAGTATATATAATAGCACACTCCTCTCTTCATCTAAGGTGTCCACATAGGCAAGTTATTTTTTTACAATTAATTTTCAATTTAAGTGTCATTTAATTCATGTTTATGTATATTTATTCTTACTTATAGGTAAAAAAAATATAATTAAATATAAAATACGAAAATAAGTCAATAAATAGCTAAAAGTAGTACATGTAAAATTAATTTGAGTATTTTATTGTTGTAAATATAATTTCAAAGGTAAATGAATTTTATAATAACAATACAAGTTTATATTGTCAGTTTCAAAAATTGGAAATATGTACATTAAATATACATATAAGAACAAATGAATAAAAATATAAACAACATCAAAGAATCAAATAAAAAAAATCTAAATAATTTGAATGTCAAACGATTGTTAAGATGTTGTTGATCTAAAGAGAAATAATATATATTGTTTCACTACAAGGATATTGAACCATCTCACTAAAGATGATGTCGTTTATGTATATTTATTATTACTAATAACTACTACACTTTTTAATTAAATTAAAAAATGAAAATCAATAAATATAAGTAGAGTTTAAACAAGTAAGTAAAAAATGGGTTAAACAAGTAAAATAAATATAATTTTAAATTCTAAACAACGAGTTTTAAATTCTAAATAAGGAAATATAATATATATTTTTCTGGTTGAAAAAGCCCGTAGTATAAATATTTTAATTAACACATATATATATATATATCTATTTACCCTTTAAATTTAATTAAAATAATTTTTCAATTTGTTTTCCAAATTCATTAAATAATAGAAAATAATTAATTTACAAAAAATAAAAATAGATATGGATTATAGAATATATTGAATATTTATTTGTAAACTATAATAAATAAAGAAATGTAATATATATATTTTTTGGTTGAAAAAAAACGTAATATATATATTTTTATTTTTAATTAATAATGAAGAATTGTTAAAATATTGGTTTTTTTAATAAGGAAGCGTTATAATTATATTTTGTCTAAATAAGGAAAGAAAATATTAAGATCCTAAATATAGGGAATTTAATAACTAATCTAGTAGAAATCACATTCTACCTTACTCGGTAGATGATTGATGATGTGGTAGAATTTAAATTCTAACGTGGGTAGATTATAATGAAAACGGTAGAATGCGTAATCTAACATCGTAGAAAATAGTACCCATCGTAGAATACACATTCTACCTTAGCCATTTTTCCCTCCCTGGTGGACCCCGCCAAAATGTGTATCATCAATGCAGGTAATTACATTTTTTACCACTCTCCCACGCCTCCATCCCTCTACCATCTTAATGAAGGTAATTCATTATCCTTTTAGCCGTTTCTTCAATCTATTAAATCTCCTAATTATATTTACTTAATTGCAAACCCAACTGCAAAACCCTCACCTCTCATTCTATAAATTTCGCATTTGTACGAGCCTTAACTCACACCTACACACCTGCTCATCTTACTCTTTTAACTCTATATACCATTGCCGTACCATCTCTTTCATATGGCTTCTCTTGATGTTGTTGCCATAGCGTCTCAAGCTAACTATGTCACTTTTGATGACTTGCTGCAAGGTCGCTGTGGTGGTGGAAACCTGCACAGTTGAAATAGTCAATGGTCTAGGTCTGAAAGCTCTGAGATGAGAAACACTTAGCGAAGATCTCAAGAAAGTTTGTTTATTAAGGTTTTGTAATAGTTTCTGTGTAAAATTGCGGATCCACTTTTCGGAGGTATCCTAGGTCTATTTATACAAGTCTAAGTCGGCCTAAGTCTACGCCTAAAGAGATAAGCTCGAATCCCCCAATCTTCAGGATTCTCTCCAGCATAGTCGGCGCCGTCTTTAAGTTTGGACCTCGTCCTCGTCATGGGCCCAAATCCGAGAGCTCGCCTTCCAGGCCCAGTCTTGTAGTAGAGGTTGGCGTGACTTGTTACTCGTGGGCTCCCGACTCGTTCTCTCCAATGTGGGCCTTCTGAGCTCGGCCCATTCTCTGAAAGGATCGCAACGGTCTTTTGGAGTCTAAATGACCACTACAGACGTCGTCCTGGAAAGGTGCCGGTCCTAGTTCCAGTTACTCTGGAGAGCCTGTTCCAGAGACAGAGCTGGTCCCTGAGACAGAGCTGGTCCCTGAGACAGAGCTGGTCCCTAAGACAGAGCTGGTCCAGATAACTGCGCGCCTACCTCTGGTACTTAGTCATTTTAGAGAGCTCGTTCCAGAAAGCAGGATAGCTCGTCCTGGTCCCAGTCACTTTGGAGAGCTCGTCCCAGAAGACAGGAGAGCTGGTCCAGATAACTGCGCGCCCACCTCTGGTACTTAGTCATTTTCTTGACGATCTCTACCGGAGTGAGATCTGACCCCAACAGTTAGCCCCCCAGCTCGGTAGTATCAATTCTGATGATGCCGAGGTAAAAGAGTCGTAGTGAGGTTTTCAAGAAAAATGTACTGCTTGACCTGCGTATGACGAGACGAGATTGCGAAAACTTGTTATGAGGATCTGTTGACGTTACTGAGCTTTCGTGTTCATGTTTAACGCACAGCCCAGTAAGGATTTTCAATAGACTTGTGTTTCTGAATTGGTGTTATAAAGTTTAGAGGAACTGGTCCTGTAAAGTTTGTATAGCTTGTTCTCGTTAAAGCTCGTAAAACTCGTTTGTCTTGCCCAACTCTCCCATGTTCATGTTAATGTTGAGTTGGGCGTCATGTTTTTTGTTTAGCTGCTTTCCGGACTTGGTAAAGATACCGTTTTTCCCGGAAGCTGAAAATTTAATTCCCGCGAAAATTTGGAAATTTAAATTTCTTTGAGAAATTAGAATTGTTAATTCCCGCTGGAAATTAAATGCTTGATTCGTTTCAGAAATCGGAATTGTCTTCGCTGACTACTGAAACGTGCCACTCCAGGGTTTTGACAGTAACACTCTAAATACTCTTTCTCCTTTTCTTTTCTCCACAACTTCACTCCACCAAAAGAAGGTAGCCTCTCTTCTCTCTCCTTTTGCTTTAGATCTAGGGTTTTATGGTATATATATTTTTTTTTTTTCTTCCTCACGAGCGCCGTCGTCTCTATTTTTCTCCGGTGAGAGCTCCGTTCCTCGTCTATGCTCGCCGTTGAATCCGCGTTTGAATCCGTCCCCTTCGTCACTTCTCCGCCGGTTTAAGATTCTGATTCCGTATCGTCGTGTAGTCAACTCGTCGTTACAAGTGATTCACCGAGAGACAGAGGGAAGGTCACACCGTCGTCACCTGAATCCTCTTCTCCGATCTTTTTCCGGCGAGCTTGCTCTGCAATTGCCGACGTCAAGACCCTCCTTCACCGGCGAAGTCTAGGCACCGTCGGTTTCAGCTTTGCATCGTTCTTTGACCCGAGATCCAAATCGTCGTGACCCACCATTGTTTCCGGTGACTGTATTGAGGAGGACCGCGTTCGTCGACTCGTCGGTTCTGAAGTCAAGCCGTGTTCCCACCGATGACTAGCGTTCTTCGTTCTTACGAGAGTTTCAATGATGGTGACGATGTTGCTTACCGGAAGAGGAGGAGGCTCTGCTCTTGCCGAGGAAGAGGCTTTGTTCCTGCCGACTTCGTTCCTTTCCTCCATTTCCCGGTTCCGTTTATCTCCGCCGCAGCCGAGTTGTCGTCACGACTAGCACAGAGAAGAGAGCTCACCGATTTGCTTGGATCTGATCTCACCGTTGTTACTGTGTTAGGCCGAGGAGGTCTATGGTGCAAGGAAACTAATCGTGTTGAGATTTGAGTATCGTCGGTGTTACAAGGTCGTGGAGCTCTTCATTTNCTCTTCATTTTCTCGAATGTCGCTTCGTTCATGAGGAAACCTTGGGTCTTGTAGCTGAGGAGTAGAGCTCGCCCGTGAGCCTCATTGTTACGATTGTCCATGGTTTGACCTGAATCAGATTCAACTAATTTGGCTCATTGTATCGCGGGTTCTTGTGGCTCTTGCCGTGCTTGGAACGTGAGAGAGATGCTATCGGTATCATCGTGTTGATTTGTCATTTCGTCAGAGACGGTTCTACGTTGACTCTTCGTTGCCGAGAGCTCACCGGAGATCCATGACTCGTCATCGTTCTGTTTTTTGAAAAATTATCACCGCAAGCCAAAGCCGTTCAGCTCACCATTGTCTCTGAGCTTGCTAGTTCGTGTCAAACTCGATCCGGTGAGGGGACAAGACATGGCCTCGTTTTCTCGATTGCTTGGTTGTTTGGTGGGGACACCGATACCAAAAGCTTACCGTGACCATGATGACTTGTCAACTCGTGGTGAATTTTGAATTGTGATGAGGGTTCTCGGATTTTAAGATGTTGCGTTCTAGAACGAGTCTTGACATCGTCGGTGTAGCTTTGGTACTTTAGTATTCCCGATCGTTGTTTCAATGTTAAGTCCCACGTCATCTTTCGAAAAATTCCTAGAATCTATTTCGAAGCTAAGGACAACCAGTTTGGAGAGCCTAGGACCGAGTTTCAAAATAAATTGTTCTGATGCGGAGTCTAGCTCCTGGATTCGTCCTTGTAAGGATAGAGAAGTGACTCGAGTCCCGGTCCCAGATGTGAATGATGCAGCGAATGCACAGAGTCCATCTCTCGTTGATGAGCAAGTCGTCGATATTCGTATTTCCCAGAGAAAGCGCCGACTTCTGCATATGCTTTAGTTGCGCCCACTACTGCACATTCTACCGCGCCGACCACTACTGCATCTGCTCTAGCCGCGCCCACTACTACGCCTGCTCCAGCTGCGCCCACTACTGCGCCTGCTCTGGCTGCGCCCACTAGTACGCCTGCTCTAGCTGCGCCCACTACTGCGCCTGCTCTAACTGCGCCCACTACTACGCCTGCTCTAGCTGCGCCCACTACTGCGCTTGCTCTATCTGCGCCCACTACTACGCCTGCTCTAGCTGCGCCCACTACTGCGCCTGCTCTATCTGCGCCCACTACTGCGCATGTTTTAGCTGCGCCCGCTACTGGGCCGACCGTTACTGCAGCTGCCAAGACCAGAACTGTTGTTGGTGAGCGAAGTTGAGAAGTTCTTTGTTACTGGCGAAAATGGGGCCGAGGTGACCATGACTAGGGCAGAGGTGACCACGACTAGGACCGAGGACGTCTTTGAGGAGATTAGGACCGACGAGCCTTTGAGAAGATAAAGATTGACGAGGTCTTTGAGGAAAGCAGAACTGACGAGTCTTTGAGAAGACCAGGTGCGAGGAGGCAGCATGGCCGACTACCACGACTACTCATGCGGGAGCCGTTGATGAGGGGATTGTCCCTTAGTTGCTTTGCGCGCCTGTTAGCGCCTATGTTTTAGACTTGACTTTGATTTTACGCCTAGATGGCTTGTGTTATAAAAAGTGACAATGAATGCAACTTTTAATTTATTTTTGTTTTCTGTTAAGTCCAACCTTCTTGACTTAGACTTTAGAAAGACCACTAATAGTGATGAATTGTATCCTTGTTGACTCTGTTTCTAGGATGCATAGTTAGTCTGGTTCGAATGACTTTGTTTAAAAATCCATATGAACAATCATCATGATTGAAGGCGTCGTTGCCGTATTTTGGTGCTCGTCCTTGTTATAGGAGTTAGGTCATCGTTGACCGCCCAACTTCAGAAGTGAGCATGTTATGTTGTTGCGACCAGTGTTAAGGTTTGCTGGGTTATTCGAATGATAATTTAGGTTTACGACCGTGTCACTCTTTGAGCGCGACCGCTCCTATAACGATCATTAGCTTTGACCAACGATGTTGTTGGGTTTTTTGAATGGTCATTTGGGTTTACAAGTGTGCTTCTCTCTAAACACACCTGCTCCTATAATGAACCACTGGTTTCGACCAACGATGTTGTTGGGTTTTTTGAATGGTCATTTGGGTTATAAGTGTGCTTCTCTCTAAACACACCTGCTCCTATAATGAACCATTGGTTTTGACCAACGATGTTGTTGGGTTTTTTGAATGGTCACTTCGGTTACAAGTGTGCTTCTCTCTAAACACACCTGCTCTTATAATGAACCATTGTTATTTATATAGCGCGCTTATCCAATGGTGGATGTTATTGTAAAGACCTGCAGAAATTTTTGTGAACGGTCACCGCTGTGGCCAGCAGCGGCGGTGGAAGGTGAGATGGTCGTTTAAGTGAGACCCTGAATTATCCGTAAAGGATGTGATAGAGATGGTCGTTCTGATAAGTTTTTGTAGCAGGTGTTTATTCTCATAAAGGTTTGCTACAAAGAGAGGTGGGAGTATACGAGTATACGTACCCCACTCCCCCCCCCATTTTTTGGGATGGGGGACAACTGAACCCATCTGAAAATGAGCTGCCTACGTACCCTTTGCAGGGATCAAGTCACCCGTAGTTCTTGGTAAGTGATTGAGTGGTTGACGAATGACGGTAAGGTTGCTCAATGGTAGTACTTCTTTCTTGGTCTACCTTGTGCCGAATCGTCGTTTTGTCTTCCGCGTTTAGGCGGTTCTTCATTGATCGGCGCTACTTCAACGTCGTTTTCCTCTAATTCAAAGTCTTTGAGGTTGAAGTTATCACCGAGTTCACCGTCCAATAGTTTTTGGGCGAGCGCCGAGCCGAGAGACTGGCAGTTTACTGTCGAGTGCCCGTGAGTGTGATGAATGTCGCAGTATAACGACTCGTCGTAAGTTGAATTATCGGTCCACGCGTTAGGAAAACATCCTCCTTGGCCGTGCCCATAGTTGGGAGAATCCACCTGATAGTTGTGGGCTCCTTCGTGTTGGACAAAATTTCCACTATGGGTTTTTCGCGCCTGGCTTGGCTGGTGGTCGCTGTCGTTCTTCTGTTTTAACTTCCCATACTTTTTTGCGAGTTTCTTCGCTTCTTCTTTGCTTTTGGCGAAGTTCGTCGCTCGATGCAGAGCGTCCTGGATAGTCGAAGGCTCGTTGAGAGACATCTCCTTCCAGAAGTCAGATTCGTGCCATATGGCTCTTTTCAGTGCTCGGAGTGCATCCGAGTCCTCTATCCCCTTCACTTGTGATAGTACAAGCTTGAAACGTTCGATGAAAGTTTTGAGGGACTCGGTTGGTCCTTGGTTCATGGACCACAAATCAGCGCCTGACGTTTGAGTCTCAATGAAGATGGAGTAGTGTTTGATGAAGGCCTCTGTCAACTGTTTGAACGTATCGATGGAATTACTTTCGAGTCCTTTGAACCATTTGAGAGCTGAACCTTTGAGGTTTTCTACGAAAAGCAAGCACTTTCCGACGTCCATCTCTTCCTCTTTGAAATTCAATCTTGTCATAGCCACACTGAATTCGTTGAGATGGTCGGCTGGGTCTTCGGTCCCATCGTAGGTTGGCACCCTAATCTTGCCTGGGTCCGATACTCGAGCTTTGGTGATGCATGCCGAGAAAGGGGTGTGCTGGGCTTGCTCCAATATCAGATCGAGTTCTGGTGCTTTGCTAGTGGCACGATGCATCTGCGAACGAATAGTCTTCAACTCGGCAGTAGTCTTGCTTAACGAAGCTCGAAATTCGGCCATCTGCTCATGCTGGGCTTGAAACGCAGCTTGTTTCGCTTCAGCATCCTCTGCCTATTTTACCCACTCAACGTTTTCTTCTTCTTCCGAAACGTGTCTGGCATATCCACGACCGATCTCATCGTTGAAAGCGGAGGAACGTCGTTGGGTCGTCCTTGGTGGATTGGCATGCTTTTGCCTCGTAGCGGTTCGCCGCGCCACTTCTTCCTCTGGGAGTTCGGTGTTGCGTGTGACTCTCCTCATGGGGCCATCGTCTCTGACGGTGGAGAATTGCTGTGAAGCTATGTGTTGAGGATCATCATTCCTTGCTTTCGCCATTCCCTGCCGATCTCTCGCTGTCTCAGTGAAGATTGTTTCAGGGACGACTCTTCTAGCCAGGTCATCGTCGTCGTTGTCGAGGTCTATCGGCTCGTCGCCGACTTTCGCTTTCTCTCGTCGTGCCTGGGCTAAAAGAGCGGACCGTTCATCGCTTGCAGCGGTTGATGGATTCTGTTGCCGAGGTTGGCTCAACGATCCTATCGGTGTGGTGAAGTTGAGCGCCACTGGATCGATTCGTGCTGCCGGTTTTCTGAACAGACTTGGCTCGAGGGGTCGTGCGCGGACGTCTGCTCCTATGGATCTGAGCTCGTCGGTAATTGTGTCGTTGGCTCTGTTTTGCCGGTCGGCGCTCTCCAGCAATGCGTCCAGTGTCGCGCTCATCTTCTGCAGCAACTCAGGGAGAAGCGAGCTCGCTCTCGGAGTTTCCTTTGACTTTTCGCCAGGGAGATCGGCGCGAGCTGTTCCTGCTGGTGGCGGATCGTCACGAGCGGCCTGGTCCTCGTTGGTACCTCCTTCAGCCTGGATCTCGCCCTCTTCCAGATCTCTCGGCGCGGCGTCTTTCGGATCAGCGATACGTCGTTCGTCAGTCATCGTGTTCTGGATCTCGCCCTCTTCCAGATCTCTCGGCGCGGCGTCTTTCGGATCAGCGATACGTCGTTCGTTAGTCATCGTGTTCTGGATCTCTTCGCGGTGGTTCTTCGGAGTAAGGAGCTTTCAAGCACCCTCCTTCTAGCGCCAAACTGTGGTGGTGGAAACCTGCACAGTTGAAATAGTCAATGGTCTAGGTCTGAAAGCTCTGAGATGAGAAACACTTAGCGAAGATCTCAAGAAAGTTTGTTTATTAAGGTTTTGTAATAGTTTCTGTGTAAAATTGCGGATCCACTTTTCGGAGGTATCCTAGGTCTATTTATACAAGTCTAAGTCGGCCTAAGTCTACACCTAAAGAGATAAGCTCGAATCCCCCAATCTTCGGGATTCTCTCCAGCATAGTCGGCGTCGTCTTTAAGTTTTGACCTCGTCCTCGTCATGGGCCCAAATCCGAGAGCTCGCCTTCCAGGCCCAGTCTTGTAGTAGAGGTCGGCGTGACTTGTTACTCGTGGGCTCCCGACTCGTTCTCTCCAATGTGGGCCTTCTGAGCTCGGCCCATTCTCTGAAAGGATCGCAACGGTCTTTTGGAGTCTAAATGACCACTACAGACGTCGTCCTGGAAAGGTGCCGGTCCTAGTTCCAGTTACTCTGGAGAGCCTGTTCCAGAGACAGAGCTGGTCCCTGAGACAGAGGTGGTCCCTGAGACAGAGCTGGTCCCTAAGACAGAGCTGGTCCAGATAACTGCGCGCCTACCTTTGGTACTTAGTCATTTTAGAGAGCTCGTTCCAGAAAGCAGGATAGCTCGTCCTGGTCCCAGTCACTTTGGAGAGCTCGTCCCAGAAGACAGGAGAGCTGGTCCAGATAACTGCGCGCCCACCTCTGGTACTTAGTCATTTTCTTGACGATCTCTACCGGAGTGAGATCTGACCCCAACAGTCGCTCCTCCCAACAAAAAGTACTGATGCCATCAAAGAGTTTACCAAAAGGTCATTGTTCATAACTCTATTCACAAATGCATATATAGTATTAAACAGGAACACTAACTTCATATTTTAATCGTATACAGAGTTGGAATTGAAGTAGAAACACCATTTGCTCGCGCTGACACCTCTAACGGAATCCGGAAGAAGAAAATGGTCTCCATCCAATACCTATACAAGTATATAAGCCAGACTAACGAGTAGGTAACAACGGCCTCAAATTTCAGTGACTCATTTCAAACCATCAGGTAAAACAACCTCCCGTACGATATCGAGATACATATAGTCTTACCAAAAAATCAACAAAAACGATCTCAATACATTCCAAAAGAAACAGACAGCCTTCCTAATGTTTGAAACAGCCTCTTAAGTTTCTATATATTTGAAAAAATTTTTATTTTGGTACAAGCCCCATTAAAGCAATGAGGTATACTTGATTTATAATACAAGCTCTCGGATGAAAGAAAAAATCGAGAGCTTGTAGATCCCTAAGAGGAAATGCCTACCGATTTAGAGTAAACAATTGAAAATTTAAAAGCCTAAAATGAGTGAAAATTTAATGATAAAATAAACCGTTTAGTTTGTATTAATAGTAGTTTAAATGTTAAAATGAACCGTTAAGTTGATCTCAACGGTAATTTAAATGATTAAAAAAATCCGTTAAGTTGGCGCCATTAAACCAAAAATACGACTACATTAACTAATTAACTATTTTTGATCTTTAATTGTTATTTTCCATCTTCGTGTCTCAAATTGGTAATACATAAACTTAATAAGTTATGAAGAATTGCAATTTAGAGTATATGTATGAGCTTCTAGACCAATAAATTTGAATCTCCCATTTTTTTTAAGTTTCTACTATTTTATATGATTTTTAAAATTTATATATGTAATTTATTTGATTTTGGACTTCTAATTTAAAAACAAGCATTGAAATCTTTTATCAAATATAAATAATGCATCTCACGTTTTAAAAAAAAAAAACAAAGAGGACTAGAGATGGAGATTTACAGATATGTACTATATGAAAGGAGGAGATCTCCTCTTTGTGCCACATCAGCTAAAATAATTTTCATCAACTTGCCATGTGTCCACAGAAATAAAAAAAAACCTCCGTTTTCAAGTGTTACGATGTGTTCTACGGCATGTCTTCTTGCCTTCCTTTTAAGTTTATTGCTTGACGATTGGAGTTAACTTAAAAAGGTTTATGGACGATGTGTTTTTCAAAGATGTACGTGGACTTGAGATGAATTTTGAAATCTCAAAGTAATGCCAAATCCATTAAAACTCTCTTTAGTTTTTACTGAAGTCAATTATAGAATCTATGAAATTTGATAACACAATATTTTAATTGATTATTGTAAACTTTTAATTAAATAGCAATAGATTTCAAGAAATATATAAAAATTATTAAAGAGTTCAAATACAATAACCAATAATACTAGATTTTAATAGAGTATTTAAAATCAAATATTTAACAACAACGAATTTAAGTTGATCCCAACAATAATTGAAATGATAGAATGAACTGATAAATTGATTTCAATGGTAATTTAAACGATAAAAAACCATTAAATTGGCGCCACTAAACCATAAAATACGATTATATCAAATAATAATATAGTTTCAAACTTCATTCGTTAATTTCTGTCTCCGTATCTCAAATAGGTAATACTTAAACCTAATAAGTTATTAATAATTGTAATTTATCGAATTAATTTGGAATAAACATTCTTTATTTTGAATATTAATTCATTTTCTTAGTGATTAAAACTAGAATATTGAAAAGAAAAGAAAAACAACCTAAACAATTATAAGTTATATGCGCTTTTGATATAAATTAAAACAAAAGACCAAACAGAATAATAAAACTAGTTAACTTAAAAATCGTTGTTGTTGATTTCTTGTTAAGACTATATGTATCTCGATATCGTACGGGAGGTTGTTTTACCTGATGGTTTGAAACGAGTCACTGAAATTTGAGGCCGTTGTTACCTACTCGTTAGTCTGGCTTATATACTTGTATATGTATTGGATGGAGACCATTTTCTTCTTCCGAATTCCGTTAGAGGTGTCAGCGCGAGCAAATGGTGTTTCTACTTCAATTCCAACTCTGTATACGATTAAAATATGAATTTAGTGTTCCTGTTAAATACTATATATGCATTTGTGAATAGAGTTAAGAACAATGACCTTTTGGTAAACTCTTTGATGGCATCAGTACTTTTTGTTGGGAGGAGCGACCTTGCAGAAAGTCATCAAAAGTGACATAGTTAGCTTGAGACGCTATGGCAACAACATCAAGAGAAGCTATATGAAAGAGATGGTACGGCAATGGTATATAGAGTTAAAAGAGTAAGATGAGCAGGTGTGTAGGTGTGAGTTAAGGCTCGTACAAATGCGAAATTTATAGAATGAGAAGTGAGGGTTTTGCAGTTGGGTTTGCAATTAAGTAAATATAATTAGGAGATTTAATAGATTGAAGAAACGGCTAAAAGGATAATAAATTTCCTTCATTAAGATGGTAGAAGGATGGAGGCGTGGGGGAGTTGTAGAAAATGTAATTACCTGCATTGATGATACACATTTTGGCGGGGTCCACCAGGGAGGGAAAAAAGGCTGACGTGGATAGCCTACGAGAAGAGAGGAGTCTGCTATTATATATATGATTCCAATGGTAATTCAAATGATTTAAAAAACCGTTAAGTTCGCGTCACTAAACCATAAATTACATTTACATCAAATAATTACATATTTTCGATCATTCATTCGTTTTTTCCGTCTCCATATCTGAAATAGGTAATACATAAACTCAATAAGTTGTTAAGAATTGTAATTTCCAGATTTAGTGTATATATGAGCCTCTAGATTCGTAAGATAAATGAATGCCAATTTGAAAACAATTAAAACTTAATGATTGAATGAACCGTTAAGTTGATCACTTGATCCCAACAGTAATTTAAATTCTAAAGATGAACCGTTAAGTTAATTTCAACGATAATTTAAATAATAGAAAAAACCATTAAGTTCGTGCCTTATACTATCAAAATCGTTGGTAGTATATTCCAAAATATTTATATGATATCATTTGGTCTTCGAAACATATTTGAATCCACTATCTTTTTTTCTTTTCAAGTTTTTACAATTTATATGAATTTTAAATTTTATTTATTTGATTCTGAACTTTTAATTTTAAAACAAGCACTAAAAACTTGAGATGAATAATAGTGCATCACACGTTTGAATGAACCGTTAAGTTGATCACTTGATCCCAACAGTAATTTAAATTCTAAAGATGAACCGTTAAGTTAATTTCAACGATAATTTAAATAATAGAAAAAACCATTAAGTTCGTGCCTTATACTATCAAAATCGTTGGTAGTATATTCCAAAATATTTATATGATATCATTTGGTCTTCGAAACATATTTGAATCCACTATCTTTTTTCCTTTTCAAGTTTTTACTATTTTATATGAATTTTAAATTTTATTTATTTGATTCTGAACTTTTAATTTTAAAACAAGCACTAAAAACTTGAGATGAATAATAGTGCATCACACGTTTAAAAGAAAACATAGAGAACTAGGGATGGAGAGATAAAGTCTCTATAAAGAGATTATAATAAAAAGATGTAACGTGGACTTAAGATGAATTTCAAAATCTCAAAGTAAGATGTTTGATTTTCATTGTTCCAAATTATAGGTAAAACATTTAATTCCAAATCCATTCAAACTCTATTTAGTAAAGTCAATTATGAGAATCTTTGAAAGTTGAATAACACAAGACTTTAATTGATTATTTTAAGTTTTTAATTAAATAACAATGGATTTTAAAGTCTTTTATTTAAAAAATTATAAATACAAAAATTAATAACACTAGATTTTAATCTTTTTTTTTAGTAAAGAGAGTAAATATAACAACGAATAATATTAGATTTTAATAAAGTATTTAAAATCAGCTATTAAATAACAATAGATTTTAATAGAATATTGGGGAAAAAATAACGTAAACAATTATAAATTTTATGCAATTTTGATGTAAATTAAAATAAAACCCAAACAAAAAAACTAAATGATGAAAATTTAACGGTGCATTTCACCGTTAAGTTAATTCCAACGGTAATTTAAATGATATAATAAACCATTAAGTTAATTCCAACGGTAATTTAAATGATTTTAAAAAATCGTTAAGATCGCGCCACTAAACCATAAATTACGATTACATCAAATAACTACAGATTTTCGATCATTCATTCTTTATTTTCCATCTATGAATCTAAAATAAGTAATATATAAACTCAATAAACTATTAAAAATTGTAGTTTACTGATATATAGCCTTTAGATCTTTAAGATTTAATGTATAGAGACACCTGAAAAAAAATTAGAAACATAGCCAGCCATTATTCTCTCTCAAAAAGTTTTGACTAAACGAGCAAAAAGAAAAAAAAATCCAAAATTTGGATAACTTACCATAGATATTAACGCTTCTGTTGTTAAGATCAATGATAAAAACCCAAACCATTGTAATAAGAAGATAAACTCAGATACAAACCTGACAAATCTCAATTTGCGAAAATCTTAACTCTTAAGCTTTTGATTATGGCAATGGTGAGCAAGGAACATGTCGTGCAAGCACCTAATCCTGATGTTACGGTTGCTGCTGAGCGAGGGATCAATGAGTCCACCGTTTTAAAAACTTGTCACCAGGTTGGAAATTTTGATAACTTTTGTAGATTTAGAGTTGAGATTTTTATATGGACTTGGCTAGTAACGTTTTGGATATGACGATAGAGTTAATGTTTGAGTATCTATGGTTGATTTTGTTAGATTCGACTAGTCACTTTTTTGGTATGACGATAAAGTTGATGATTGTATTAAATGGTATTTGTGTTGTAGTGTCATCAAATGAGACTGCTTATTGGATCGTGCGTGACCAAGAAGGGAAATACGACGTGTCCGTTGAAGTTATGTCGCAGCTGCTTAATGAACAGGTTTTGATTTGATGTGTTTGATAATTTATGTCTAGTGTTGTGAGAAACGTAAAAACTTTTGGTGATTGTTGTGTTATATGATTCTGACTCTAATTTTTAGGTATGGAGAGAAGGCAGAAGAGGTTACCGTGAAGACTGATTGGGTTTGTCCCAAGTGCAGGGGCATCTGCAACTGCAGTTACTGCATGTAAGTCAAAATTATCCATTACAATGAATTTGTCAAAAGATTATATTTAAATTATTAGTCAAAGGTTGTTTTGTAAATTTGTTAATTGTTTTGTTTTTCCAGGAAGAAGCGAGGTCACAGGCCTACTGGGAGATTGGCGCACACAGCTAAAGCAAAGGGACTCTCTTCTGTCTCTGAGCTTCTTAAAAATGAGGGCCCTGAAATATACTTTTATAAGAGGAAGGTGAAGATCCTTATTGTGTTTTTGTTTTATCTTAGTTTTTGAGTATTATTTTGTGTTTTTATTGACTGTATGGTATTTGCAGGAAGATCCTATTGAAGCTGTGCCACTTACTGTTGTAGCTGCACCACTGGAACGTGGGCAGCATAATTCTGAGCAAAACCATGTTAAGATTAAGAAGTCAAAAAAAATCTAAACGTG